>JAFNEN010006690.1:0-14601 GCA_019343175.1 Oedothorax gibbosus
AGCTACAAAAAATATATGACAAAAAAAATTTCCCTGGGCATATTGCTGTTGATAAAGGTTTAAATTTGTCATTGCGGAAAGCTTTAACAAAGCGTTTTGGGATGCTTGTTTTCGTTATTTCAGCTTTTTCTTCGATGGCGGCAAAAACTGTTATTCCTACAAACCATCTTTGAGTTGAAGGTTTTTATTCGGTTGGGGTTTTTTTTGTATTTGTCGACGATATCAAATAAAGATCCATCTCATTTTTCCTTTAGTGCTTTTTTTTTATTTTTTATGAAAAATTTTCATTTTTAATGAGTAATAAATGAACCTATCTTTTAAAAAAATAAATAAATATTTTTTTTTGAAGTTTAAATAAAAGCCTTATACCATAAAAAATTAAAAAAATAAATTATTCTCCCAAAAAAAATTTTTTCACGCTTTTTTATAAATTTTTTAATTTCATCTATTCTGTGTTGTTCCAGATTTTCGCAAAATAATTACTTTTTATTATTAAAAAAAATAAGAACGACTTAGTAACTGTAAGTAAGATGAAAAAATAATTTTTAACATATTTTTTTAATTTAAATTTTTTCACATATGATAGTTTTTATAAAAAAAACAAAAAAATAATGATAAAAAAGGCCAAATAGCAGAAAAAAGACAATATAGATAAAAAAAAATTAAGATCAATATAATTTTGTGGGCCAATTTATTTTTATTCCATCACAAAAATTTCCAACAACGATCATTTGTTTGGTTCATTACCCAAAAATTTGTAGTCAGAAAATTCTTTTTAAACCCTTGAAATTTACACATGGAAAATATTCAGGCAATAACCTGCATATTTTGTGTTTTGCTCTTTGTGAGGGAAATTTTCATCCCCCCCAAAAAACCTTCGCCAATTTGGCAATTTTCAGCCCTGTCAACGGGGGGGGTTTTTTCAGCAAAAAACGCCAACGGCGCCCTCAGTCGCGTATAAAAAAAGCCCCTTTGGAACGAGCGGCGACGGTCTTGTTCATTCTTGGAATTGAGCAGGATTTCTTCACACCAACTCAACGAATGATGTGTAAAAAACGGCAAAAACCCCCAAAACACCCCTTTGATGCCTCTCTAAGAAAATAACCACGAGGGGGTTTTGTACTTATTTCCCTGATCGAGCGGCCCGAGAAAAATTTTTGTCGACTTTAATAATCTTGGTTCTTAGAATATCAGTTTTAAAAATTAAACGTTAGATTTAAAGATGATACATGGATTCATTAGAAGTAGATGGACGCTTTAGCTCTTTACATAGGGCCCCCGTTAGTTTTTTTAAAATGAAATAATCATATAAAAACTTCACATAGTTTCTAGTAAGAACCGGTTTTTGTAAATCAGGATATCAATCGACCCTTCCAAAAAAAGGTTTCTTTCTTGTAAAAAATGTTGTCATTTATGTCCTTAAAATTTTGTAATAAAATAATAACTTTTAAAATTGTTTAAAGTTTTTTAATATCGTCTTAGAAATATTTGGGTTAACCTGGGTATTTAAAAAAAAACACAACGCAAAAAAATTTTAATGATTTTTTCTTTATTAATGATTTTATTCCTTAATTTAATCTCTTTCCTAACTGTAATTAAAAACCCACCCCCTAACCTATTTACCCCACGACAGATGGTGCCGTGTGCAAAACCATTTTGTTTCTTAAAGCCCGAAAAAAATCAGGTTCTTTGAAGAGTGTTTTTAATTATGGTTTGTTTTTTTTTTTTTTTTGGTATGTTTGAATTTGGATTGTGTGAAAAGTTGTGTGAACTGCTATTTTATGTTGGGTAGTTTTGAGGGATGGAGGGTGTCAATTGTGAAATTAGGTTGCAAAGGGGAAATGTTTGTTTAAATCCAGTACTATTTTTAAATATATGCATTGTATTAAGTTGTGGATGTTATGTGCTTATTTAAATTGTCAAAAACGAATAGTATAACTTGGTGTTCGGGTTCTACTCGTTTTGATTTGGAAAATTTTTTTGTGTGTTATTTTTTTTTAAAAAAAAGTTGAAACTTTTTCGGACTAAGAACAAAAGAGCGCCTAACCCCAAAAAGAAGGCACGCCCGTCAAAACAAACAAATAATGCATGAACATAATCTCGTAAAAAGACACCGACCGAACTAAAAACCCATCAGATGCCAGAAAACATAAATCGGGAGCCAAAATAATACCCCCCCTAAGCGCAGTACCCAGATGGCGCCCCCGCAGACAATTTCAAAACCTGTAAAGGCGATACAACGATACGCACCTAAATAGCAAAAAAAACAGGCGTTTCGGCCCCCCCCTTAGCTTTGGGAGGCATTTCGAGGGGAAAAACCCGATAATTGCCTTTTCTTTTTTCAACGCTTGATAAATCGCACTAATCGGGGATGGTAAAATTTCCAAAAATTTGCTTTTCTAAAAAGGACAAAGGTTTAACGCGTGAGTTCTTTTTTTCCGACAATGATCTTAACTCTGCAGGGTTTTACAAAGTGGTTAAAAAAAAGTTAACAGTTTTATTCTAAAGTGACTTGGGTTTGGGCTGAAGCTCAGATAGCATCAATGTAAAAGACAATGGACCAATAAACCAGTTAAGGCATTCGCCCCCAGATTGCTTTGGGGCATCGAATAATTTCTTGATCACCGCGAACTACCCGAAAAAAAAATATGAGGATAAAGTGCGCTTATCAAAATTTGTCATTTTCATATTACCACAACTTCAGTCTGACGTTTTTAAAATTAAACCCAAAATTTTTTGAAGAGGAGTAAAATTGCGTAAAACAGTCAAAGAGAAAAATATCGATGGCAAAATTCCAAATAAATAATATCAAAGGCTTAAAAATGGGGGGGCAGAGAAAAAACAAAATTTCGACACAACAAAGGAAAAATTAACAGTTGAACCGTGCATAGCAAAAAAATCTAGGACAGGAGAAAAATATTCAAGGGTTTTCGGTGAAAATCGGATCATTTGGGTAAATTGCGAAGTCTCCCAACATAAAAACAAAACGGATCAAGGGAAACTCAAAATACAGAGTATCAAAGGGAAAGCATTCCGGGGTAGAACAATGGGGGAAAATCAGGCCATAATGATTTAAAAAATTTTCCCCCAAAAAATAACAAGGGTTTTTCCAAAAATGAACTCAAAAACAACGGTAATTATTATAATCGACAAAAGTCGGGTAATTTTAATGGAAACACACAGAAAATACAAAATATGAACTCAAAACGACCCTAGAGACGGCGGTAATGGGCCCAAAAATGAACCCCAAACACAGTTGAACCAAAACAAATGCACAAACCTTTTTTTTAGCAAGGGGGGGGCCTTCGAAAAACCCCTGGGACCCTCCCCCCAAAGTAGAGAAACACGCGAGCGGAAAACCAGACTCCTACTGACAACAACCTACTAGTGAATGTCATTTTGTTACCAACATAAAACCACGTTTATGCTACAAACCCCTTTCCATTTTAAAAGCAAAAACTGGAAAAATAAAATTTAACGCTTTAAAGACACGGGATCATCCAAAAATGTAATTAGTCCTCTTTTATTTAAAAAAATTAAAAAACGACCTAAAATCAAATATTTGCTAAGAGTTCCCAAGTTTTAACTATGAGGGGTAAACAAATCGACTATAGGTTTAATAAAATTTAAAAATTTTGCCATGGAATCAAAAAATCACACAAAATTTTTTGGACGAGACGCCTTTCAGCGATAAATAGAGTGTTTTTGGGGTAAAATTTTTTTTAAAAATTTTAATACTAAAATTTAAATTTAAAAGGGGTGGATACATTCGATTAAAAAATAAAAAACCCAATTTTCCACACACAAAGCAAAAGTGATAAAAATAAAAAACATAAAATACTTAGAGTTTCGGTTTCATTAAAAAAAGGTTAAAATTTAAACCCAGCCAATTTAATTTTTTGAATTATCATTGCGAAATAAAAACCTTCCCGAAGAAACCCAAAGTTTTTTTTGAGCCAAAAAATTTAAAAAAAGGGCCTAGGTGGAAAGTTCAGTCACAATAGCGAAAAAACGCAATTAGGGAAATTTTTTTCTAAAAAAAAGTGTAAAAATGTTGCGCTAAACAAAAAAATAAACTTAGGTTAGTTTAAACAAATTTTGAATATACGATGATAGACCAAAAACAATCAAAAAAGTGAACTTAAAAAATGCTAGAAAATGACAAAAAAAGGGTTAAAGAAGAAAATTTAAATATTGACGACTTCGTTTTCACACTTGCTTCTGATAAAAAAAAATCTTTCAGAATTTTGGTGAAAAAATAATAAACAATTTTTTTCAAAATCTCTAAAAACGTTGGGACCACAATTTGAAAAGGCCCCGAAATTAAATTTAAATCGGATTTCCAGACATCTAAGCCTTAAGCATACCATTTGCCATGCGACAAGACCAAAAAATCCCAAAAATTAATTTTTGGAGGCCCCCAAAACAACAACAAAATCCTCCCCCCCCTCTTTTTCAAAAAAGCGCTCTTCCAACGAAAAAAAGTCATAAAAGAATGGTCTGCGATTAGCAAATGCAGAGACTTTTAATGCTTTTAAACTCCCCCCTTTTCCTGTCAAACCTCCTAGATTACGGGGACATTTTATATAAATTAATGGCGAGAATTTTTCAGCCCCTTTAAAATTAAAAAAAGCTTTTTGCAAAAAAACCACCAACGGATATGAGAAAAAATTCGCTTTTTCGAGCTTGTTCGGCAACTTCCAACTAATCCCTTGCTACGGTTGGTGTAATTCCCCGGTTATTTTTCTAAGCTAATCAACGAAGTCTTAAAGAGGGGCAAGGTATATACGGGTTTTTAGAACGCATCGTTGTGGGAAAAGGGGACGCCACAGAGGGCAGAAGTAAAAAAAGGTTTTTGTGTTTTAAAAAAAAATATTGACAATCTCGCCAACAAAGGAAAATTCATGCAAACACAAAAGATTTTTTGGGATATAATATTTCACAAAAGGGAATAAACAATAGATAAAAATATAAAAAAAAATTGTTCCCTTTGAATTTCCAAAGAAAAGAAAAAAATTAAAATCATTTTGGCCACATGTGTTTTTACAGGGCACTATCGCTAATTACTCGGGGAATAGCGGGTTGCCTAGACAAATGCGAGTGAAAAAAGACCTTTCTTTTGGAATGAAAAACAAAAAACACTTCAACATGTTAACAAAATTTTCTGGACCGCCCTATACTATTGCAGCCGGATTTTAATAGAAATTTTATTAATTACGGATGCAAGAAAAAACGCGATACCCCAGGATATCTTGCACAATTTACGATAAAACTTTAAAAACCCAGTTGATTTTCTAAAAAGCCCTTTCGAATACACAAATGAAATACCCGCTATAAAATTGGAATTTTTGCTATTGTGAGTCGGTTTAAACACTTAAAGGAATTTCGTTCGATGAATTCACAATTTTAATGCCCCTAAATCCTTAATTATCAAAAAGAAGCCCCAATCCCCACCGTCTATAATAGTAATTGGATCCTGTACCTAAAAATTTTAATTTTTTCAATTAGACTATCCCGGAAAGGAAAAAAATTTAGCTGTTTATTTGTCTCGTACGAAAGAAAAAAATCCATGCCAATTTTAAAGTTACGTCAGACAGCTGGAGGGAAAAAAAAATAAAGCGAAAGGAATCGTTTTGGGTGAAAACCGGGTCCATGAAAGAGCACCGGGGTGTTTTAAACCCCAAACGAGACGACTGGGGGTACGCCCGGGCCAATCAAAAGAGAACCTTGTCGGTCATGTTCTTTCAGGGAACATTTTACGGACGAAAAAAATACAACCTAAAAGTCTTTACGAACGATAATTTTCTTAAAAATAGTGATCGAATATATGTGGCCCCAAAAAAACGGACTTATGATGGGGTTTGGTCCCGTTAAAAAACGGAAAAATAAAACTAAAATTTAAAGGGAAAGTTCCCGTCGTCCCAAAAAATTTTAAAATTTAAGAGTTTCGAAGAAGTTCATAAAAACCTCGGTATTGAGAAAAGTTTGGTTCCAAAGGAACTTTATTTCTTTAAAGGGATGTATTCAAACTTAAGTCGTACTATTATTTTGTCATCAGTGTTTGCTAAAAACCCAGTCGAAAAAGTAATTCCGTCGGGTAATTGCCTAAACCCAAAAACGTGTACTTCAATATGTATTAGGGGACATTACTGGTCAGGGAAAAGGAAAAGTAGTTTAACGTTTTAGACCCCTTTTCCGTTTTTTAGAGCCTACTTTTTGACAAACATTTCGGCCAAAGCGTACAAAAAAAACTGGTGTTATTTTGTACACATTGGACCCCGAATACTTAATCTGCGAAAAATGGCACTAAATTCACATCCAAATTAGTACACTTGTTTGGGAGAATATTCGGTACAAAGACAGTACCATTTTAACTTCGCGCCTTTTAAAACCCGTGGAACGCTGCCACACCCAATTTAAAGTCGCACTGAAAACTTGGTTAATTAAAAACTGCGATTTAGAAAAAGTCTCCAGCTAGCAAACTTTTATAATGCGTCAAAACATCTAGTTTGGGAAAATATTGTCCATACTTTGTATTTTTTGGGGGGAAAAAAAAAAAAATTTGACCCCACTGATCGAAGTTTCGTAAAAAGTGAATACACGTTGCCACAATATCTTAATAAAAAAGGGAAAACTAACGCGGCTTTAAAGGGAAAACTTTCCCCAAAAAATCAGTTGATTTTAAGAGAAAAATTTCCCAAAAGAGAAAAAATCAGTGAAACGTCATTTTGAAAAGGGTATTTAGTATATGTAAAAAAAGCCCGGGGGCTTTAAACACAAATTCGAGGGCCCATGGCAAAATCTGGCCGTGAAGTCAAAAAGTCAAAAGATTTCTAACGGGGGTTGAAAAAAAATTTATCTCAAATGCAAGAACAAAACTAATAAAACGAAAAAAACTGACAATTTGAAAACGCAATTTGCAAATGAAAAATAAAATTGAAAATTTCAAAAAAAAAAAACCGAAAAATAATTTTAAAAAAAAATAAAAAATTTAAAATTAGGGTATGCAACGACAAAATTTTGTCAAATCTCAGCGAGAGATATAACGGGAGAAAAAACAAAAAACAACAGAACGGGGGAACCCGGGGAACAGGAATTTATTTTTTTTCTACCCAAAAGCTTTTTAAAGAGTGACATTTTTTTCTCGTTTGTGGGCAGACATTTCTTTTTTTTTGCTTGATTTTGTTTGAATGCATGAGTGTAAGGAAGTATGAATGAAGGTTTAATTAAGGGAATCATTCTGTCACGGAAAAAGGATTTTTGTGTATAAAATTTGATATTTTAGGTAGAACTTGGATATTTTTTCAAAAAAAACAGACAAACTTTAAAAGTCACCTCGGGCTTTTCTTTTTTTTTCTCAAAAAATTTCCCAAAATTGTTTAGAACCTTTTTGAGTAAAGATTAAATATTTTTTTATATTGGAAAAAAAAATTTCCCGTGTTGAAAAAATTACTTTTAACTACGCTAAGTTTGTCGAATTATAAGATGATGGTTTAAAAACTTACCACCGATAAAAAATTTTATTTGGAAAAAGGATATTACTAAAAATTTAAAAATTTTTCATTGTTTAAAATTTTTTTTTAATTCTTATCTGCTAGGATTTTTTTTTTTTTTTTGAAGAAAACGCTTTTGTTGCTTATGATAGGGAAAATTTATCTAAAATTTTAAGGGTTTTTTTTTTTTTTTTTAGAAGTGGTACACTTTTGAGACATTTTTTGATGAGTATTTACAAACCCCCTAAAAACAAAAGAACTTTTAAAAACGAGAGATTAAAACCAGTGAGTGCTAAAAAAAAATTTTCAAAAAGACAATCTCACAGAGACTAAATTTAAAAAAAACCCTCAACCATCAACAACCCATATGGAGCGGCTCTACAGAGATCACCCCTTTGTCGATGCAAAGTTCACCCCACCTCAACGTCCAAACCCAATCACCTAGGAGAAGAGTAAAACTCCCCAGCCCTTCCACCACACAAAAGCCCGGAGGACAAGCAAGACCACCAAAAATTCCGAAATGGGTCTGGGCCCTTTCAAACGGTCCATGGGGGGATCCCCCGCCGTCCCCCCGAAACCATACAGTTTCAGCAAAGGGGGTCAAAAAACGGGACGTCCCAAAAAAAGCCCCCAGATGTCCTTTCCCCCAAATCACAGTGTTCAAAGCGTGGGTTTTTTACCTCAGACTCGGGGACGATCCCCCCTTCGTCAAGCTGGGAAAACCCTACAAACCCAAAAGGGGAACGCTGCTGTTACCAAAAGGGTATGACCGCCCTAGCCCGACAAAAAGACCAGATGGGATGACCCCCTTGATTGGTTCAAGTTTCTTTTTGCTGCTTAAGGCTGGCCTCATTGAAGATTCCCGTCGATTGATCACCGACCTTCTTTGGCGGTTGGTTTCGGCAGCGACAACAGATAAGACGTCCGTGTTTTGTGCTCCTTTTTAAAAAAGGGGAAAACCCTCAAAAAATTCTACAATGGTGATAGTAAAAAATTTTTTCATAATTTGGTGTCATCCTCATGGCTGTTAAAAAAGTAGTAAAATTTGTGTTTTTTTTTTTTTTTTTTTTTGTTTGTCAAGTGTGAAAGGGAAAGGGCTACAGAAACATTCAAAAGTGCACCCAATTTTTTTTTTTTTTTCTTTTTTTTGACGGGAAGGGGGGAGAGTACGGAATGTTTTTCCACCCCAAAAAAAAACTTCGCCAAATTGGAATAGCAGCCAACTTTCCAAAGACGGGGGTTTTTTAGCAAAAACCAGCCCAAAGGCGACCTCTAGTCGCGTATAAACAAAGCACCTTGGCTAAAGAGCGGGACGGTTTTCTAAATTTTTTGGGAATGAGAGGTTTCTTCCCCCAGACTCAAGAAAGATAGTGCTCAAAAACGCGGAAAACGACCCAACCGCCTTCGAGACCCCTTTTAAAACCCAAAAACCAAAAGAGGGGGTTGTACTTACTTCCGATGCGAGCGGCCGAGGAACTTTTTTTTTTAGACTTTAAAAGATCTTGGGCTCGTTAGGGAAATAGTCAGTCTTTAGATGAAACCAGACGTTAGACTTAAGAAATATCATGGACTTCAGTTGAAGTGATGGACGCTTTAGCTCCTTGGAATTAGAGGTCCCCCGTTATTTTTTTTAAAAGTAATAATATAAAGAAATTCACAAGTGTTTAGTGAAAACCCGGGTTTTTTTAAATCAGGATACAAACGCCCTTCACTGGAAAAAGGGATTTTCATGTCAAAAAAGTTGATCATTTTATGTCTCTCTCAAAATATAATTGTAATAAAAAAATTTAAATTTAAAAATTGTTTAAGTTTTTTTAATTGTCTTTTGAAATATTTGGTTTAACCTGGGTATTTTAAAAAAAAACACAACGCAACTAATAATTTAATGATTTTTTCTTTTTTTAATGGGGTTTTATTCCTTAATTTAATCTCTTTTCCTAACTTAAAGCTAAAACCCCCCCCTAACCCATTTACCCCACGACCTCTTTTTTATAATCATCATTAAAATTTTTGAACAATTGGGGAAAAATAAGGGTAATTTCAAGGTAAAAATTGAGAAAATTAAAAGAAATTTTCCATAAATCTCTGTCAGTGCCCCCCTTTGTAGAAAAATTTCATCTTTACTAGAATAATTTTTTCTGCATTTGAATGCTGACTTTATTATTTTATTGAATTATTTTGAACTGGAATATTTTTAAACGGCTTTTTGCGTATCTTTTGATTAAAAAGTTTAGATTTAAAACCTGCTTTTTTGTGATAATATGTGTTTATATGGGATTTAAAATGTTTACTTAAAATTGAAAAAGTTGCGAAAAAATTTAAAGAATTTGTTTAAAAAAAAATTCTTAAAGCGTTTAAAATTTAAAAAGGATCGTTAGATTTTGTTTGATTCTTCGTTAAAATGATAAAACCACATAAAACTTTTTTAAAGGGGTTTTTTTAGCTTTGGGTTTGGGTCCCAAATTGGTTAGATTGAGTTGAATTTTAAAAATTTGTTAAAAACCCAACGCTATAAGGAATTTTAATTTTGGGCTTTGACCGGTGACCGCCGACACATTTTTCAGAATCTTTCTACCGATAGCAATATCTTATTTTACGTAGCTTTAGAAAATTAAACCCCGCAGATTTTGAATACACCCAATTTCTCACGTATTCGTTTTTTTTTGTATTTTGAAATTTTTAAACATTTTTAGGACAATTTTTGGGAAAACATTTTTTAAGTCGTTTCAATAATCTTAATCGAAAAGACCCCTATTTCCCTTAAAAAATGATGGTACGTTTAACCAACCAAGTTTGCTCTTCAGGCCCACAGCATCGTTCTGAAATATACCTATAAAAATTTTAAAAGCCCTTTCGGATATTTTTTTTTAAAAAGAGAGTAAAGTTTCTAAAGGGAGGGTTGTAATGCATTTTTGTTAATTTCCTATTAGTTGAAATAACAGGAATGAACAAAATTTACATAAGAGATTTTCATCAGGTTGACGTTGATAGACTGTTTTTGGATAATAAAGAAAAAGGGGAAATGAATTAATTTTTATTTTTGGGTTCCACACTACGTTTATAAAAAAAAAAGTAAAAAAAGGGGGGTTTTATAATCATTTAGTCCGCCCGTCTGTCTCTGTCCGTCTGCACCAGTTTCATAGCCCAAACTAAAATAACGGCAAGGGGACCATCAAAAAAAATTTAGCGCATGAAAAAGAAACATTGAAAATATCAGAAAAAAAAAGAATTCGAAATATTTAATTTTTTTAAAAGCGACTCAATCGTTTTAATGATCAAAAAATATTTCACCAGAGATCTTTGTTTTTATGTTGATATGAAAAAGTTTTTGGGTTTTATTTAAAAGAGAGGAATAAAAATTTATTCTTGAAAATAAAATTTAAATTTTTTAAAATATAATTTTATTGAAAAAAAAATCATTTAATTTTCCAAATAAAAAAAAAATTAAAGTTAGCGTGTAAATGTTTTTAAAAGAATTAAAAGTGTTTGGGGGACTTTTTTTTCCCGTTAACACTAAAATTTTTTGGAAGCGGGCTGGTGACAGTTCTGTTAAAACCTACTTGTTTTTTTTTTAAAAAAAGCTTTGTTTTTGAATTTTATTTCATGTCAACTGATAGTTACGATTTTAAAAATTTAAAAATTTTAAATTACTATCTGACTATTATGGATTTAAAATGCTTTCAAATAAAGGTTTTGCAACGTTTAAATTTGCAACGTTGAAAAATTTGATTTGCCATAGGATTTGGTTGTTCCCTTTCTTGGGGACTTTTTATAAAGGTTATACGATTGGACATAGTCTTCAAGAAGAGGCGGCCCTATAAAATTTTGTCATACTTTTGGGAAAAAGTAAGTTTTTTTATTGCACTCTTCCTATTGGTTTTTTTCTGTAAACATAGGGTCACGATTTTACATTCGCTAGGGGTTTGTCCCTAGATCCATTTTCGCTCAAAAAGGGTTTTCCTTAAATTACTATCCCGATGCTACGACTTTTTCATTGTTTTTATTTCCATAGTACTATCTTCTAGAAATATTTTTTGATTTACTAATGTAATTAAGAGTAATATGCATGAAAATTAACAAAAAACATTCAGCTATTGAAAGTTAAACATTTTTTTTAAAATTTTAACTAAAAAAAATATTATATTACTGTCCGAATAAAATTTTTTCCTTTACTGTAATTTTTTTTAAAATATAAGGTGAAATAACGGATCGTGTGTACTTTTAAAATAATTTTTTTAAAAACACATAATCCAATTTTCCCCCCCCAAAAGAATCATTTTCCACGAAAAAAAAAAAAAGCTTTTTTCCCCTTTAAAAAATAAAAAATCTTTTTGAATTTTTTAAAAAACATCCGCAAGAATTCAACTGAAAAGTTATTTAAATAAACCTTTTATCTAATCCAATTTTCCCTATATACATAAGCAAAAAAAACATTTTGAATTCGTTTATCTTTCTTGGAATTTTATTGTTTGATTTGGGCCCAAAACCCATTTCTTTTTAAAAGGAAAACTATTCAATTAATAAGGGAAAAAAATTTGAAACCTAGTAAGTGATATCTACAGGCAAATTTTTAAAAAATTTTATTTTCCTAAAAAAATTGAGGAAATTTTAAAGTGATTTTAGATGGGCCCCCTTATGTATTAATTCAATAAAATTTACTTTCGAAAAGAATTTTTAAAATTCAACATTCCAATACAAATAAATTAATCAGTGATTTTCTTTTAAAATTTCATTTCGTTGATGTTAAAACTAAATACTTAAATTTCCCTTTGGAACAAAACTAAAAAAAAATGCTGCTGTATATTATAAAGTTAATTTAAAAATTGCAGTTTTTTTACAATATTAAATAATTTGAATACTTAAAAAAAAATTTTTAAAAATGTCTTGTATCACTTTTTTTTAATTTTAAGATGTACAAACTTGTACTAAGAAACAAAGCTGATAACTTTAACTAAACGATTTTAAAAGAACGTAGTTTTAGCTTTCCCCATACGTTTTAAAGAAAAAATGAAGGTTTTTAAACGTTAGGGCCGTCTTCCGTCCGTCGTCGTCTGTCTGTCTTTTGTCTGTCACCCACTTTCACAAAAAAACCACAAGTCCCAGACAAGTGGTACGTCATTTTAAGCAAAAATCAGATTAGGTAATTTCCAAATTTTATTAAAAAATTTAAATTAGAAGTTTTTTTAAAATTTAAAAAACTCAATTTTTTTTATCTACATTGAAATAACATGCAAATTTTATTTTTATTCATATTTTCAGTTTCATCCCAATTTAAGACAAGTGGGGTACGTCATTTTGAGCAAAAAAACAGATTTGGGTACATGCCAAATTTTATTAAAAAAATTAAACTAAAAGCTTTTTTAAAAAATTTAAATAACTAAAATTTAATCTACTTTGAAATAAGGAAAATTCCTTTTTCATTTCAATATTTTCATTTTTGCCATTTCGTTAAACGAAACAAAGACACTTTTTTTTAAAATAAAAAATACATTTTTGAAAAATTTTTATTTATGTGTAAAATTTTGGTTTGGGGTTGTTGTATTACCCACAATAGATTTTTCCTTTTAAAATGGTTCTATATTTTTTTGTATGTAGAAAGATGCATAGAGAATTCTAACTGGCAAAAAAAAAATCCAATTTTTCCCCTTTTTAGCTTCCACAAAACGTTTATAACAAAAAAGGGGAAAGGTTTTATAATCTTTTTCAGTCCGCCCTGTCCGTCCGCCTGCCCTGTCTGCCCTGCCCTGTCTGTCTGCCCACCCATTTTTCCAGAAAAAAACCCCCCCCCCAAAACAAGTGGGATACTTCTTTTAAAAAGCAAAAAATCAATTGGGCCCTACTTTCCCAAAATTTTTCTTAAAAATTTTTAAATTTTAAAGTTTTTTTTAAAATTTTTTAAATCTAAATTTTTTTTATCAAACTTGAAAAAAATGCAAATTCTATTTTTATTCATTTTTTTCCTGTTTCACCCCAAGTCCCCCCAGACAATGGGTTACGTCTTTTTGAAGAAAAAATCAGATTAGGCTACATCCTTTTTTCTTAAAAAATTTAAACTAAAAGCTTTTTAAAAATTTGAAATAACAAAAAATTTTAAATCTACATTGAAAACATGAAAATTCCTTTTTTATTAAATATTTTCCCCTGTTGCCATTTCGTTAAACGTACGAGAAACTTTTTTTAAAAAAAATACATTTTTGAAAAATATTTATTTATGTATAAAATTGGGTTTGGTTTTTGTATTATCACAATAGAGTTCTTTTAATGGTTTTTTATATTATGAGGGAGAAAAGGCTGGGAATTCTAACTTAACAAAAAAAAAAATATGCAAATTTTTTCGCTTTTTTTTTTAAAGCATCAATTTACAAATTAAAAATTTTTTTTGAACTGAAAAATTAAATTTAACAATTAAAAATTTAAGTGAATTTTCGAAAAAATGTAAAGGGGAAATTGGGCGACAAAATATTTTTAAAAAAGATTACATATTATTCTTCGAACTTCAAAAAAAATTTAGGGAAACGAAAGTCCCAATTTTTTAAATCTGAAAAATTAATTAAAGAAAAAAGGGTTTAAATTTTTGGGGTTTAAAAGTTTGAATTAAAAAATAGCTAAAGGCCCCCGTTTTTATTAGAAATTAAAATCAAAAAATTTTCCATTTTGCAAAATCGCTCGAGAAAATTTTTAAATTTTTTTAGACAAAAATTAAAAAAATTTTAAATTTTTGCAACATCATCAGTTTTTTAAATGACGTCACCTATTTTTTCACTTCGGAATCCTTGTATGGTGGGTTTTGAAATGTTTTCCTTCTATTTAAAAGGGGAGGAATATACATATTTATTCTTTAAAATTAAATTAATTTTTTGCCAAAAGATAAGTAAAAATTATTGAATTTTCGAAAAAAAATAAAAGAAACTAGCCAAATTTTGCTTGTAAAAGGGTTAATATAGAATTAAAAGTTGTGTTTTTTGGGGCGTTTTT
Source organism: Oedothorax gibbosus (assembly GCA_019343175.1). Taxonomy (NCBI): domain Eukaryota; kingdom Metazoa; phylum Arthropoda; class Arachnida; order Araneae; family Linyphiidae; genus Oedothorax; species Oedothorax gibbosus. The sequence continues at coordinate 14,469 of JAFNEN010006690.1, forward strand.
TTCCCCGTTTAAAAAAAAAATATGTTTGGGGCGAATTTAAGGGGACAGATTCTGTTACAAACCCCTTGTTATTTTTTTAAAACATCAATTGTACAAATTTTTAAAATTTTTTTAACTGTAAATTATTTTAAAA
>JAFNEN010006691.1:0-14394 GCA_019343175.1 Oedothorax gibbosus
GTAAAACCCCGAGGTTTACTTGTACAAGATGAAAGGTATAGCTAAGAGATTCTGGATAAAAGAGAACCCCAAAAAAATTTCTTGGACACACGATTGTGACCCGGGAAGATCCTTTTTACCCGGGCGAAAGACTTTTTCCCCCAAGAGGTCCCCCTTTAAACCCGGGCGGAAAATGGGGCCTGGCCGAAGATGTGTTGGTTTTCGAGGAGGAAAAAAAAGGGTTGGGGGGGAGATAGTTTTTCTCGTGTATTCTTTAAGAGAAATGTGTGGAAAATAAAGGATTTTTGGGGTTTAAAGGGACAGGGTTTTGGGTAAAAAATCATAAAGAAAAAATAGTTTTTTTTTTAAAAAATATGATTTCCTTATGTTATTCAAAAATTTTTGTTATTTATGGGGAAAAAATATTTAATTTTTGGGGAAAATTTTATTTTTTGGGAAATTTTGGGGTTTAAAATTAAATTTAAGTTTATTTTATTAAAAATGTGACAAAATTTTTTCCTTTCTTATTCCCTTTTGGGAAAAGGGTGGGGTTTTTTGTTAGAACAAAATTTTTAAAAATTTATAAAATTTTTTCAAAAAACTTTAAGGTGACTCTATTGTACCTTGTTGCCCTTTAATCGTAACCAATTAAAATTTTGGCGTCCCATAATTGCCTTGTTTCCCCCTAAAGTTAATCATTTACCTATTTCTTCCTTGGATTTCATTTTTAGTTTCGGTGTTTGTGGTTGACATTATAAACTCCCCCCACTACAAAATTTATTACAAAATTTATTAACCTAAAATTTTTTATTCCTGTGGGAAATGCTAACACTTAAGACTGAAACTGCCGGGGTTTTAATTTATGGTTTTTTATGTCTTTCCCCCAAATTAAAAAAAAAATATTAATCCCCACCCTCCCCGTAAAACAAAAAGAGCGGTTTTAAATTATTCCCGATTTAAAATTTCCACCCTTTTTTGTGGGGCCGGGAAAAAAGCATTTCCCCCTTTAGGGTGGTTTCCATTTTTTTTTGGCGGAGTGGGTTTAAAAGAAATAAAAGAAAAAAATCTTTCCTCCCACACTTTTTAAAACGAGCGGTTTTAAAAATCAAAAATGAAATTTTTTTCCACTCCTTTTCCGGGCCGAAAATGACTTCCCCTATTGATTTGGAAATTTTACTCTTTTTTTTTAAGAGTGTATTTTTCATGCGGATTGCTTGGGGAAAAAATACTTTTTTTTTCAGTCCTAATTTTTTTCCACAACAGTTTTTTTCCCAATCAAATTTAAATTGGCTTGTTTTTAAAAATTTTAAGGGATTTTTTTTGATACTAAATATGATTTAAAAAAGGGGTAAATTTCACTCCCGGGAGCTCTATGCAAAATATTTCGGCCTTTAAACCCCGAAAAAATTTAAATAAATTTTTTTTTGAAATATTTTTTTATAAGGGTTCATTTATTTTTTTTTTTTTTTTTTTTAACCCTTTTCATTGTTCAGCGCCCCAACACTTTTTTTTTAAAAAACTTTAGGATTTTTTTTTTTAAAAAAATTAAACCCGTTCAATTTTAATGGTTTTTATATTATTTTTTGGGTTTTCCCTTTTTTAACTTTAAAAAATTTTCCCAATTTCACAATATTCCAAACAACGTAAATTCCATTTATTCCCCCAAAAACAAAGACCCGGGTGAATATTACGACTTTTTGCTGCTGGCAGTTCGTTTTGAAGAGTACTTTTTTTTGGGGGAACTTTGTTTTGAGGTTAAAAAACTTTTTTTTTTCCCCCACTAACAACAAATACAATGAAAAGAAGCCTTCTAATTACTTTTAACCCAAAATTTTTTTTAGGGGAAAAGTTCCCTTTTTTTTGAAATTTAGTTTCATTGCGGGAAAAAAAATTTTTGCTTTCTTTAAGTATTTTAAAAATTTTAATAAAAGACCAAAAAAGCTTGTTTCACGGTTGGGGTCTGGCAAAGCTTTTCCCCGGTCCCTTTATTTTTATTTTTTCTTTTTTTTAAAATTTCTTTTGCCCCTTGGGATTCCCAAAAAGATTCTCCCAAGAATTTTTTTTGGGGCCTTTTTGGGAGCCTAGGGGGTCAGCGTCCCCGGCCTTGAGATTTGGAAGGTCCCGCGATCGAGTCCCGGTTTTCCACTTTAAGACCCCCCGAGTTTTTATGCGGGGTTTCTTTTCTTTGTTAAAATTTTTAGGTTTTTCCCAAATTTCCTTTTTGGTCCGGGTTTATTTGCGCATTTTTACCCGTGTACGGTCCCTTTGGGGACCCATTTTCTCCTCCCCCTCAGGACATGGGTTTTAAATTGTAGAGGGGGCGATGATGGCAGCAAACTGTCTTTGATTTTGGGGTATGTTTGTGTCCGTTCCCTTTTTTGACGATTGGGTTTTTTAACGGGTTTTTTGTGACCAACACACAGCCTGGGAAAAAAATATTTTCTACCACCCCAAAAATAATTTTTTTGTTGCTATTTTTTTTTTAAATTTCCCAAAATTCTTTCAATCAAGGGTTTTTCCCTTTATAAAAGATTAAAACAACCAAAAGCACAGCAAGAACTTGGAATTTAAAAAATAAATACAAAAAAAATTTAAATCAATTTCAAATTTTGGGGAAAAAAAGTTAAATTGAGGGAAAAAGAAAAACAAGACCCCCAAGCTTTTTGGGCCCGATCCCAAAGGAAAAAAATTTCCATTTTAATTTTTTATTTTTTGGGCCAAAACTTTTTTTGTATCTTTACTTTTTGAAAATTTTAGTTTTTTTTTTTTAAATGAGCTTCTTTTAAATTTTTTCACAAAGTAATCTTTTTTGAAAAAATTTTGGTTTTTTCTTTTAAAAGTTTAAAACGTAAAAACAAGCTTTAAAGGTTTCATTTTTCATTCAGATTTCCCTTTTTAAAAAGGTTACAAAATTATAAAAATATTTGTTAAATATAAGTTTTTTAAGAGGAAATCTCAATTTGGTTTTTTAAAAATTTTTTACATTTTTGAAAAAATTTTTTTCCACTTTAAAATTTTTCAATTTGTAAAAATTAAAAAATTTCATTTTTAAAGTGAAAAAAAGAAGTTTTTTAAAAAACTAAAATTTTGCCTACTTTTTTTTTTTTTGTTTTTTTTTTTTAATACTTTTTTGGGAAAATTTTAATCGGGGAAAAAACTACGTTCCCTTTAAAAGTAAATATTTATCAACAATTTGTCCTTCACTAGATTTTTCCCCCATTTTTGAAAAAAAATCGCTTAAAAACAGCACCCCGCTTATAATTTTAAAAACCTTTTTTAAAAACCAAAATCAATTTTTTTCCTTTTAATTTTTCTGTCCAAAAAAAATAACCCTTTAAAATTATTTTTTTCGTCTTTCTCGATTTTTTTTTTTAGTTCGAAAAAATTTTTTAAAATTTTTTAAAAAAATTTTTGAAAATCCCCCGAACTTTCCCTTAAAAAATTTAATTTAAATTTAAAAACTAAGGGAAAATTTTTTATTTTCAAACAGAAGTTTTAAAGAACTAAAATAGCCTACCTTTTTTTGTTTTTTCTTTTAATTTTCTTTTCTTTTAAAATTTTTTATAGAAAAACAAGTAAAGGGTTTTTCCCAACAGTTTAAAACCTTTTTGACAAACCGTTTCTTTTTCACTAAATTTTTTGCACATTCCCAAAAAAAATTTGACCAAAAACAGAAGATTTAAAATCTTTGGGAAGGGGAAAAATCCCAAATTTTTTTTTTTTCAAAATATTCCTTTTTTGCAATAACTTAATATTTTTTTTATCGTTTTTGCAAAGATTTTTTTTTTTGTATTTTTCGGGAAAAATAATTTTTAAATTTTTTTAATTAACCCAAAAATAAAAGAAACTACTCCAAAATGCTTAAAAAAATTACCCAAATGTTTAATTTTTTGTAATTTTAAAAATTTTCTGAATTTTGATAATTTTAGATAATGTTAAAATAATTTTAATTTTTTAAGGGGTTTCATTTTGGGTAGAACCGATTTTTTTGGGGAAAAGGGGTTAAAGGCAGACCCCACCGGGGCATTTGACCACCATACCTTTAAAAACCTAATTTAAAAAAGGTTTTTTTCCATTTTTCATTTTTTGTTTTTTGGTTTAAAAGTGGGTTTAAATTTACTTCAAAATTTTTAATTTTAAGCTAATTTTAAAGGAAATTTTAAAAATAAGCATAATTTGGTTTTTGCAAAAAAATTTTGTCCTTTGGCCGCTTTTTTTGGTAAACAAATTAAAGAACAATAAAGAATTTTGCAATTTTTGCTTTTTCCAAATTTTGAAGTCATTTTTTAAACTGATTCATTTTAAAAAATATTTTGGGTTTAAATATTTTTAAATAAATAAACTTTTTTATGTTTATTTTTTGATTTTTGGGAACCCGTGGGTTTTTAAAAGACTCAAAATTGAAATTTCCCAAAGCAATTCCCTGGGGAAATTTGCCGAAAAAGGAAACAGATTTATGTCCGTCCGGACTTTTCAGACAGGCGGACCCAAAAAATATAAAAATTTGGGGGCTTTTAAAGGGCTTTTTTTTTTTTGCTGTCAACAAAAAAAAAAGAATTTTTAAAACCTTTTATAAAACCCATTTTTGGGAAAGGGGGGGACGGACCGAAGACGGACATCGACCTCCCTGTTTTAATACTTTCTTTTTTTATTTTTTTTTTTAAAATTATTTTTGAATTTAAAAAAAAAAAGAAAAGTAGGCTAAAAAAGATAAAAACGAGAAATGACCTTTAAATTTTTTTGCTTTTTCAAATTTTGATCCGTTAAAAAAAAGTATTTGGAGATAGGGAAAAAAAATCTGAACTTTTAAACCTTTTTGATAAAAAGGAAGCTTGTTTAACCCATTTTTTAAAGAAGGGTTAACCGGGCCCCCGGGCACAAAAAACCCACTTTTTTTAAAAGGTTTTTCATTAAAACTTTTTTTAAGGGGTTACGGTACCCAAAAAAATGTAAAAAATTATTTGTTTTTTTTTTTTTTTAAATTTTTTTCCTTCTTTTTTTTGCACATTAATTTTTTTGAACATTTACTGAAAGTTTTTATTAAAGATTTTCTTTTGTAGAAAAAAAAATTATTTTCTTTTTTTTCTGGTGTCATCCTATAAGTTTTAAATACGTATTTCGTCTGTTTTCAACCTTTTTTTTCTCTGTTTCGTGTTTTTCAATTCTTGGTTTTATAAATCCCGAAGGCTTTTTTTGCAAATTTAAAGTTAAAAATTTTTACAATTTTTTAACCTGTTTTTCCTATTTAAATGGGGTGCAACAAAATTGTGCTGAAATGGCTACATTCTAGTTGTTTTTTAAAAAAATTTTAAAAATTTCAAAATTTGAAATTTTTTGTGTTTTCAGTACAAATGAGTATTTTTTTAATGTAACTCACTTTTTTAAATCCAGACAGTTTCTTGAAAAATTTCTAAAAAAAACTATAAAATTTTTGGTGGGTTTTTCTCAAAATTGAAAAAGGAGTAGCGTTTTAAAAAAATTCAAAATTTTGATTTTTTTTTTTTAAATAAAAACTATTTGAAAATATTTGTTTTTTTGCTATAAAAGTTTATTTAGAGTGAACTTTTATAAAAACCACAATTTTTTACAATTTTATTTTTATTTTTTTCTAAAAAAATTTTTGGGTACCGTACCCCCTTAAACTTCGAATTTTTTAATGGGAAGTTTAAAATTTTCAAATGGGGAATTTGAGATTTAATTTTCTTTATGGTAAATTTCAGGGGGGCATGGGCAGGAGTAAATACTTGTATTTAAACCTTTTAAAGAAGGACGAAAGCGATTGATTTTTCAAAGAATTCATTTTTATTTCTCGCACACTCCATCAAACAAAACGAGACGTATATTGGCAGGTGTTTCGGTAATCACCCGAGCTGACGCCCCACATTACTCATCTCCGTGGCGCCCTCTTCTTGGCGAATGCCAGGATTCGAAGCAGATTTTTGTTAGGATAATTTTCCGACCAACCTACAAGGGTCTTTTGGGCCCCCTCACCGCTGGGTCGCCCCCAAACCACCACCAACCTACCGCCCACCTTGAGTTTACTTAAAAAACTAGAAAAAAATTAAATAACATTGACAATAATAAAATTAAAAATTTAAATTGTCCTTTGGGTTTTTGGTAATTCACCAATTGGTGATCGGTCTATGGGTTTCCCTCCTGGTCTTCAAGCACTAAAACGCCCCCTGTGCCCTTTTTTCCAGGATGGGTTTAAATTTACTCTTCCAAACGCCATTTAGAGGGGGCGATTCTTTTTCTTTGATGAGAATTTAAATTTCCCTCCTAAAGGTTGGTCTTCGACTGAAAACCATTTCGGTCGGTTTGTAGTCGCGATAGATATTCAGCAGTCCACCTTCCCAAAAGTGCTCGTAATTTTCTGAAGTATTGCCTCTGCTCAGATGATTATTTGGGCGTTTCAAGAGATCCCTTTCCGGAACGATGTCATTGCGTTCCCGTTTTGAATGACCTGGTGTTAACACTCGCAAATCATTGGGATCATTTTACATTGCAGTTAAGGTCGGTTTTTAGGCAAGTTTAAATTTGTGGGGATTGGACATCTCTTCAAAAGATAGAAGACTCACCTATGAATCCGGAGGTATTTTTAAAACTGCTTCACACCACCTCCCACAACCCTCCCAATATGGGTGACTGGGGGATTGAAATGCCATTTGGATATTTTGATCGGAAAATGAGAATTAATTTATGCATGTTAAAAAAAATCTGTTTTTTTTTCGTTGCTCCCACGAAATTAATCCCGACACTATGAGTCCCACACAAACCTCTCCTAGACACAAACCTTTCGATGCGGCAATAAAGGCTTCTGTACAAAAGGTCACTAACTAATTTCAAATGAATTGCTCTTGAGAAAAGCGACAAATATGCCCATTCCTTGAAGGCTCAAAACCTCTGCCCGCAGATGCTCTCAACTGATGGTCCGCATAATCAACTCCAATTCGGGAAAGGGCGACAGGTTACCCGACCCGAGGTAATCTCCCTTGGGCTTGTTGTAAAAGCGGGGCCCTGTTGTCGACGCAAAAACACATTTCTTAAACTACCCTACAAATGTATATCTTGTGAAATTTTCCGTCCTTGTTTAAACACTGCTTCATCAGTTGCATCCCTCTGTAGGGGGATCAATATGAACTTGCTTATAAAATTCCGTCAGACGATGGTTTTGGGGAAAGCAGGATCGGATTTTTTTCTCTGCTTTTGGAAGTTGGGGCATTTCTCAAACGCCCGCCCGCCCCTGATAGATTTTGGGTTATCTAGAAATAATTTAAAGTTTAAAATTCTGTTTTTTGCATTTTGAGGTCCAACCCTTTCTTCAAATCGTAATCTCTTCTAAAAGACATGCTTGGGTTTTTTCTTTACCCAAACTGTTAATGCTTTTTCTAACTCTTGGGTCTTTAAAAATCCAAAATTTCTTTTTTTGGTTTCTTGTTTATCTTTAAATCGTAACATAGGCTGTTTTTCGCCAAATTCTGTAATTTTGATACGACTCTAGCAGGAATTGGCCGCTTTATTTTGTGTTTGTATTTTTTTACCCCAAAGTTTCTCCCCTCGTTCTTCTTAAAGGGCCCTCTTCGCTTGGCTCCAATTTTGATTCGGCGAATCAATTTTTTTTTTGGAAAAACTTGGCCCTGACCACCACATGCAAGGGTCAAAAGATCTGGGGGAAACTTTCCTGGGAAGCACAATCAGCGGGATTCGATTCGCTACATACATGAACCACTTTCTTTGGGTATAATGGTCTGATGATCTGACCGTTGGCCAAAAAATGTTTTCCCCCTTAAAGGGTTTCCCGTTTTTAGCCGGGCTAAAAACTATGGTGGGTGTGCCCAAACAGTGCACTTCACCTGGAAAGGTTAAAGCTTTTAGAAGAATCGATAGTTTGGCTAACAAGAGTGTTCGCAAGTTCAAGGCGGGGAATGGAAACTGTCTTCACCGGACCCTCGTTTTAGCAATCATCAATCGTACGTTTGGTTGATGAGACTTTTCGTAGGAAGGAGATACACTACTCAGATATCCCTCTCCGGGCATCGCAGAAACCGTGTATTTGCATTCTTTTTTTGCTGCATCCCCCAAGGACATACCTTTGGGAACTTTGGAGTAATGCCCCCTGGCGATGATATCCCAATATCCACGATATCCCCCGGTAGGGGCTCGTCCTAATCTATCTTTTTTTTTCCAATACTTCTGTAGTAGGTTTTTCGAATTTACAGGGCCACCAAAACCCAAAGGTCGAAAACTTTTAGCAAGAGGAGAGTTTTTTTGTTAAAGCGATTCTGCTTGGCCGTCGATTTAAAGAGAACGCACTTTGGTGGAGCCATTTTAGAACCGAGAGCTTTAATTTTCCCTCTGTATCAAAGAGACGCGTTCCTTTATTTTCGAATTTTCCATGGAACATTTCTACACATTTTTTTTTTTAAAACCATTTCGAAGTTCGAAACCCCTTTGTTCAAGTTTGGATAAAACACTTCTGAAAAAGAAGTGCTTTCGTTTATGTTGTTGGCCCCCCCCCGAAAATAAATCGCCATGAAAAATCTTTTGGATATTATCGTACAGCTTGTGGGAAACACCCCCTTCATCTTTTCCGCCAGTTGTCGGAGGCATCTCTGGCAAGGTATGGGTGCAGATGCCGTTCCATAGGTTACCCTCAGTAGTCTGTAATTTGAATAGGTTTCCTTTTTGGGGAAGCTCTCCCAAAATATTTCGGAATCTGTATCGGGGAAATGCACTCGGAATTTGACGATACATTTAGAGTTATCACGGACAAAAGCTAACCCATGCATTCTATATCTTAGGCATATTGTCATAGTGAAACTTTAATTGTAGTCCCAAACCCCAGTCCCGTCTTCACGATCTCCTGAGATTTTAGAGATTTCGTTGAAAAAAATTTTAACTTCGATTTTTGAAGTCAGTTGTTGGGATACTGCTGGTGCGGTAGATAAAAAATGTTGGATTTTTAATCTTCCGAACCTCCTTTTCAAATTCTTCCATGTGATTCATATTTTTAAACTTCCATGAAATTTCTGTATTTTTTTATAATGGAGACATTTTCTAAAGCGATTTTTCTACTTGTAGTAAAGTTTTACGGCAAAATTTTTTTCGAAGATCCAAATCGTCGCTTTAGATCTAAGGTAAACGTACCATTTCTTCCTTCCGATTCCTGGGGTAGTCTCTTTGAAACCATTTTTCGCAAGGATGATATCTGGGACAGCTTATACCTACTTCTTTTAATCTCCCAGAATTTCTTCCAGGTAGTGACTAACCGCCAATGAGTCCCATTTCGGTTTTTTTGGCTTTGATTTCCCGTTTGTCTTCCCCTCCTGACGCACCCATCCGAAAATTTTTCTGTTGAACTAAGCTTCCATCTGGGGACAGCCTTGTTTTCCAAAGAAACTTCCGGCCAAACGTCAGCTCCTAGTAGAACATTATTGAACCTGGAATTTTGCAATTTGGATCACCAACTTCAGATTTTTTTGAAGTACGTCAGACGCTGGGGTCCACTGGAGTTGAGGCAAATCCAGGTAATTTCGGTAACACGTGGGCTTCGCTTCAATCATAACTCCTGGTTCTTCCAATATGATATCTTTAGACTGCAGATGCTTTTAGAACGACCCACCACCTTTGACGAAAAGGCCGCCACCTCTAACTTTCTGTGATCGATTTCAGTCCCCTTTTTTGCATACAATCACTCTTGATAAATGGGATTGCACCAATCTAGAAGTACCCTGGGAACTCTCGGTCGTTGTCGCCAAATAGCAATATAGGGTGGCAACAGAGGTTTTTGGGAAGGCATACTTTTTTGATTTCGTAAGAGCCCAACGAAGTAAACCATTGAAATTTAGGGGCGCTGTTTTTTTGGTCAATCACTGGGGCCCCAAACCCTTGTAGTAAGGGGGAGGTAGTAGACTATGATTTTTCCTTGACATTTGAAGCAATTTCTACTTTTTGGCATTGTCTCAAAAAGTGTCCTCTTCGAAGGGGAATTTTGACAAAAGCTTCTTCAGGCGAGTGGTTTTTGGCGTCTTCTACTGGATATTCTGGAACACTTGACACCTTAATCTGTGAGACTCCTGCTACGGGCAAAGATTAGATCGCATGATGTGTAGCAAACCTGCTGGCGCCATCCTTTCCACTCCCCGTCCTTTTTAACTTGACTGGAACCATGCTTTTTCTTTTAACTGACATTGCTTCCAATGCACGGGTCTATCTTTTTAAAACTTTGAAAAACCCCAAAAATGCGACAATACCCTTAGACTGCGACAGTTCCCAAATTTTAGTGATTCCGGGGGCCAGTTTCTGACGCAGGATGTACACTAAAATTATCCCAACTATCTACAGGTTCCCTTTAAAACACGCAAGGATTCAAACGTATCCACCGACATATCCAAAAACCCCCCGTAAATTCTTTGAATTTTTGTCTAATTGGGGTTTGATTGAAATAGTCTATCCAAATGGCAATATTGGGATCCAAACCCTTCTATATCATCGTTTTAAAATTGCCCAAACTTTCACGAGTTGACATCATCACTGGCACAGATTTAAGTAGTGTGGCCGGGATTTTCCCAACAAGACGATTCAATATTGTAGCTTTTGTACGTTTTGATATCCAGTTATTATAATAGTTGCTTCAACATATCTCGAAAAATAACCATGTTTCAGGTCCCCAAAAAATGAAAGGGAATTCCTTAAACGTGCAGCTTCAATTTGAGAGCATGGCGCTGCTTGTACGGTATAGCGGATTCCAGTCCATTTGCTAATACCCGGCCCGTTCATTTGACGAATAATTTTTCGAAAAAACCAAGTAAAATTTTCCCAAATTTTCCAACTTACACAACTCTTCGTGATACTCTTTTTCATAAGTAACGAAATTTTTCTTCACAACTAGTTAAAGAATTGAAACCATCATTTAACTCAAATTTACAACTCTATTACTTTTGGGGGGGTAAACCGCTACGCTCCATCTTGTCTTCAACGCTTTGATTGCATACGGCATTTAGTTTTTTCAAATCTCGTAACTTTACCCTTCACAAACCCTTTTTGGAGAGAAGCACACCTACTATCTTACTGATGTAATTCCCCGACATATAGTAACAAAATCCTTTAAGTGTCCCTTTTCGGGCGCCAAAATTTTTTGGGCATGCAGGATAAATACTTGTAGTTTAAACCCTTTTTAAAAAAGGGCAAAGACTGCTGACTTTCTACGTAATTAGTTTTTTTTTTATCGCACACTCACACAAACAAAAACGAGACGTATATTGGCAGGGGGTTTGGAATCACCGAGCGGTGGACCCACACTTACGTATCTCCCGGGGGCAGTCCTCTTTTGGCAGAATGCCGGTTCGAAGCGGGGTTTGTCTAGGATAATTATTCCGACCACCCTACAATGGGTCGTTGGCACCTCACCGCTCGGTTGCCCCCAAACCCCCATCCAACAAATAGAGAGTTTTAAAAATTTAAATAGTTTTTTTTTTCAAAAATTTAGTTTTTTTCTAAAATCTATCTTTTTAAAATTTTGGGACAATATTTTGTAGTTTTTTTTGCCCCCTTTTTGGGCTGAAATCTTAAGGGGTTGAAAATTTAAAAAAAAAAATCCCCTCAAAAAATAATTATTTAAAAATTTTAAACCCTTTTTTTTAAAAAATTACTTTTACGGGAGTTTTAATTTGCGGGGTTTTATCAAAATATTTTTTAAAAATTTTAAATGACCACAATTGTCCCTTTTTAACACTCTGTTTTCCCCCGGCATTCAGAAATATTTTAAACAAAAGGTCGGGCAGAAAGGGTTCTGCGGTAGCCGAAACGCCCGCAAAATAATGCCCCGGGGTTAAAGGACGCCGTCTTTAAAATTTTCTCCAAAGTCCCACGCGACCCCGGGGCTTTACGATGTCCCCCTTAAAAGGGTGTTGTTTGGGGGGGGGTCCTACTAGGGGGGTCGGCTCGCCCCTTGACTGTGGTTAAAAATTATGACCCCCTTTTCGCCGATAGCTCTCGTAAACTCAAATTGGGGCGCCCATAGATTTTTAATATTTTAAATTTATTAGTTTTGGCAGATCACGCGCCCTGCAATGCTAAGGGGAGGGGAAGCGCTTTGGAGCCAGAATAAGGGGGCAAAGGGGGGCCGTTTTTGCCCCCCACAAAAGGGAAAAAATACTACGAAAAAAAACCTTTTAAAAATTCAAAAATTTACAAAAAAGAAAAAATTTAAAAAGGGGTTTTTTCCACAAATTTTTTAAAAAGGAACAAAAAGACAAAAGGCACCGGGGAAGGGGGGGGTTTTTTTTTGGGGGAAATTTTAGAAAAAAGGGGGGGGGGCAAAGGAAGGGTTTTCTCCTTAATTTTGGGTGGCAACACTGGCCCATTTGCCCTCTTATTCTGGGGTCCAGGGGCGTCCCGTCGTTAGCATTGGAGGTCACGTGATCTCCCCAATCAAATATTTTAACTTGATACCTATAGTAGCGACAAAATTACAAACCAAACCCTAACCCACTTCAAAAAAAATTTCCACCCCAAAAAAATATCCTTTTTTTCCCGGGAAATATTGTTTTCTAAAAGTCTTTCCTTTCAAGATAAAAATGTATTTTCCAATTCTTTTTTGTCCGTAACGGGAAATGGGAAAAGTGAAACGGAAAAGCGTTTAAAGGGTTTTAATACTCCCTATTACAGGGAAAAACTTTAATCTCCAGCGATAAAATCTGTTTTTAAAAGAAATTGAAACACTGTAAAAACTCGTACTTTTCCCTAAAATTTCGATAAAAGGTACTAAAAAATATTTTTTACGGTTTGTGTTCAGTGAATAGCTTGTATTGGGGGATTGGAAAAAATCACTCAAATGTGTAGGGTTTGTGAATTATGACAGAAATATTTTAAATTTGATACCCCTCCCCAAACAAAAATTTTCCCAAAATTTCTTAAAAAAAAAAAGTTTTAAAAAAATCGGGTTTGATCTTAAATTTTATTTTTCTTAAAATTGTAAAGCTTTTAGGCTTAAAATTGGTTTGATGATTTTTTTTTTTAAAAATTTTAAAATTTCTTTAAATTTTTTTTATATTTTTTTTTTTAAAATTTTTTTTTGGTAACCCCAAAAAAATAGTAAAGACACAAAGTATAACCTTTAAATTTTTTAAAAAAATTTTCAATAATCCCAAAATTTTTTTTACATTTTTAAAATTTAAAAGGGAAATTTTTTATCTTTCCCTTTTTTTAATTTTCAAAAATTTTTCTAAATAAAAAATTTAAAAATTTTTTTTTATCAAAAAAAATTTTAACGCTTAATTCTTAAATATTAGTTATTTCTTTTCTTTGTGGGGGTCCCCAATTTTTTTCCCTAAATTTTTCTAAGCATCCGTTTTTTAAATTTTTAACCCTTTGTTTATAATTTACTTTAAATTTTTTTGAGGGGTTTGTTTGGGTTTTTTTCCCAAAATAATTTTTTAAAGAGTGTGATAAATTTACATTTTTTTAAAAAAAATTCAGTCAAGGTTTTTTATTTCAAATTTTTATTAAAAAAAAAAATTTTAAAATTTTTAAAAAATAAAAAAATTTTAATTTTTTTAGTTAAATAACATTTTTTTAAATTTTCCCGCTGTTTGCTATATTTTTTTGGGAAACCCTTTTTAAAACTAAATTTTTTTTTCATGAAAATTTTGGGAAATAAAATTGCCCTTTTTTCCTTTTTTTTTAAATTAGCTTTTAAAAAGGGGGCCAAAATAAAAATGGGGTTGTTTCTAATTTTTTTATGTGTTCATTGCAAAAAACAACACAGGGGGTAAAATTTTCTTTCTTTTTCCTGAAAAAACTAATTTTTTTTTAATTTTTGCTTTTTTAAATTTTTCTTTTTAATTAAATTTTTTTTTAGGACTTCCAAACCCGGGGAAAATTAAAAGGGCCCTTTTTTCCGACATTTTGGTCCCAAACCGGCCGGGACCAGATTTTGAAGGGGAAATAAATTCGGGGAAAGTTTTTCAGAAAACTTTTTTTTTTCTTTAAACAAAAGACGTTTTTTTTGACGTTTTTTATCTCGTCCGAAAATTATTTTTTTTTCCCTTTCCCGGGTCTTTTTGATGTCTTAATTTTTTTATAACCCAAAATGTAATGTTTTTAATTTTAGAGCATTTTGATTTTTTCCCAAATATTTATACTTCGAATTAAAATAAATTTTTAAAAACCTTTTAAATTATATTAAATTTTTAATTTGCGAAAAAAAAAACCCAAATTTAATGGGGAAATTATTTGACAACCCAAAAATTGTTAATTAAATAAGCGACAAAAATTAAAATTTTTTTTATTATAAAATCGGGTTTTTTTTTTTTTTTTTTAAAGTGATGAAAGTTTTCATTATTTTTTGATAAATTCAGCTTTTTTTTTACAGAAAAAAAAAACATCTTTTTTTCTTTTTAATTTTAATTTAGA
>JAFNEN010006692.1:0-11789 GCA_019343175.1 Oedothorax gibbosus
TTAAAATTTTTTAACTTCCCCAAAAAGGCCCCAAATTTCCAAAAGTCAATCGTTTTTGGAATTGGCGTTTTTTATATCATAGTTTCCCTTTTAAACAGTTTCATAAAAAAAGAAAAGCCTCCCCAAAATTTTAAAATCAAAATAATATAAAAAAAATTTTTTTTCAATAACAATTTTTCCAAAAATTTTTTAAATTTTTGCCTACTTTTTTTTTTTTAATTCGAAAAAATTTAAAAAAAAACGAAAAAGTGGGTATTGACTGGGGTCGATGCCGGGCTTCCGTCCGAAACCCCCCGTAAAAATTTTTTAAAGATCCGATGTTTAAAAAACCGATTTTGGAAGGGGGTTTCCCAAAAATTCGGTTCTAATCATCGGATCTTAAAAATTCTTTTTTTGTTAAAAGCTATACCTCAGAACCCAATTTTCATATTTTTTTGTCCGTCTGTCTGTACCCCGGACGGACATAAATCACTATCTGTCGGCAAATTTCCCATTGAATTACATTGAAATTAAATTTTGAGTCTTTTAAATCACTGTGGTTTTTAAAATGGGGGGTTGTTCCCAAAATCTGTCTGTTTTTCCCCTCGTCTGCCCTTTTTCGTATGCCCTGTCTTTTTCGTATGTCTGTCCGCCCTGTCTGTCCGCCTGCCCTGTCCGTTTTTTTTTTTTCTGTCTGTCTGTCCCCCCCTTCCAAAATGGGTTTTTCTAATCATCGGAATCTTAAAAATTTTTTTTTTGTTAGAAAGCTATGACCTCAGATACCCAATTTTCCCTATTTTTTAGGGCTGTCGGGTACTCCGGAGGGCCAAAAATCACTATCTGTCCCCCGGTTTTCCCCATTGATTTAGCATTGAAATTAAATTTTTTGAGTCATTTAAATCTTAGGGATTAAAAAAGGGGGCCGGTTGATGTCCATCTGTCTGTCTGCCCTGTTCGTATGTCTCCCCCGCTGTCTGCCGCCTGCCCTGTCCGTTTGCCCTGTCTGTCGAAACCCCCCTTCCAAAATGGGTTTTTCAATCATCGGATTTTAAAAATTCTTTTTTGTTAAAAGCATGCCCTTCAGATACCCAACTTTCATACTTTTTTCCCCGTCTGTCTGTACGTCCGGACGGACATAAATCTACTATCTGTGGGCAAATTTTCCCCTTTAAATTAGCATTGAAATTCATTTCGAGTCTTTTAAAAATCACTTTTGCCAAATCAAAAAGGGCATGAAAAAACTTTTTTTTTTTTTAAACTATTTGAAAAAAAAATTTTTTCCCTGAATTTTTTTTGGAATAAACGTCTAAATTTGAACAATTTTGATTCTTTGTTTTTCCCATTAATTATCTACCAAGAAAGCGGCAAGAACTTTTGCATGCAATTATGCTTATTTTTAAAATTTACATTTTTTTGGGTTTTTAATGAAAGTTCGGGAGTAGTTTCCATTTTTTTGTTATTAAAAAAATTTTTTCTTCGAACTAAAAAATAAATCCCCCGAGCAATGATAAAAAATATTTAATTAATTTGCGAACAAATTTTAAAGGAAAAATTTTGTTTTTTGGCTTTTAGAATTTTAAAATTTATAGCGGGGTGCGGGGTGTTTCGATTTTTTTTCTAATTTTGTAAAAAATCTAGTGTAAAACGGCTGTTGTTGATATTTACTTTAAAAAACCTAGTTTTTTTCCCGATTAAACTTCAGTAAGTATTTAAGTAACGGGAAAGTAGGTTTTTTAGTTTTTTAAATAAAACTTTTTGGGTTTTTTATCCCAGAGCGTTTTAAAAAATTAAAAATAAAAAAGTAAAATTTCCAATTTTTTAACAATGCTATTCCTATGAAGAAATCGGTTTACGCCTTCCCGGGTTTTCACATGGGATCAGTTGGTTTTTGCCTTTTTCTTTCCCCCCTTTTTGAATTCAAATTTTTCAAAAAACGCTTTTTAAAATGACGATTTCCCATTTTTAAAAAGAATATTCTCTAAAAATTTGGGAAAGTGAAACCTTTCCTCATTTTTTGGCTGGGGGGGTAAATACGTGAGTGAGTCGTGAGGAAAGATTTTTCCCTTTTATATATATAGTCTTAACGGGCCGGGTTTTAAAAAGATTTGCAGGCTGTAGGCTACATTGTTTGCCCCCCCGGGTTCACAATTTTTCCCCTCTCCCTTCGGATTTTGGGTTCCCTGCAAAATAGGGTAGTGTATTTGCTTTTTTAAAATAATACCTGTTTAAAATCACCTATGAAACCTTTACCCCAAAAAATCGAAAGCAAAATAAAGGTAAATTTTTTTTTAAACCTTTTCTACTTTTTTTTTCTTTCAACTTCAAAAATCCAGGAAAATGAAAATTTCCCCGTCGCAGGGGACCATTTTTTGCAAACGAAATTCAAAACTGTAATTGGGTTTAGGGATTACGCATTAATAAAAATTATTTTTTTTCGTTTTTAAAAAATTTTTTCTTTCTTTAAAATTTAAATTTTTTATGCCGAATGCCCCCTTATTGGTCGTAAAATTTGCCCCCCTCAAAATTCCCGCTCTGGGCTACAGCCTACTTACCCTTTTTTAAAAATCCGGTCCTCTATAGACTTTTTATTTGTAGGAAAAATTAGTAATAAAATAGATTTTATTAGGGGGCCCCCCGGGGAAATTTTGGGACCCCCCGTCCCCCCGTTCTTTTGTGGAATCCTATGCCCCGATGCGGGTAGCGTACAATGTCGGGGCGAAAACCATTTGGGTGTGTTTTAAATCTTTTGGAGGGTAGAAATAGACGTCGGAAGACTTCTCCCCAGTACAGTAAAAATGGTCATGGGTTTTTTTGGTTTGGTTACAGTAACGTCGCTTTTTAGGCTACGGGACACACACAGGCCCTTTTGGGGACGGGGTTTTAAAAATTTTAAAAAGCGATCAAGTGGACGAGGCGGGAAACCAAGGTGATACCCCCCGCAAACAAAAGTCCACAAAGGGCATCATATGACATGCGAGCCAAGCCTACTTTTTTTTTTTTTAAAATTTGAAGAATTAAAAAATTAAAGTATTTTTGCCCTGCGGTCGAGTCCGTCTGTCCGTCTGTTTCCCTCCGTACCCCCCTTCCAAAAACGGGTTTTAAAATCGGTCTTAAAAATTTTTTTTTTTTAGAAAGCTAAAAACCTCAGATCCCCAAATTTCATACTTTTTATTTTCCCTTTTGTCTTTACGTCCGGACCCGGGCATAACTCTACTATCTGTCCCGGGGAATTTCCCATTGGGAATTTGCATTTTAAAATTTAATTTTAGTCATTTAAAACACTGTAGGTTTTTAAATGCGGTTGTGTCCATCTGTTTTGTCTGTCCCTTCCCGTCCCGGGTTTGTTTTGTTTGTCCCGTCTGTTCGTATGTCTTTCCGCCTGTCTGTCCGTTTTTCTGTCTGTCCCCGTACCCCCCCTTTCCCAAAATCCGGTTTTTAATCATTCGGGGGTTTTTAAAAAA
Source organism: Oedothorax gibbosus (assembly GCA_019343175.1). Lineage (NCBI taxonomy): Eukaryota > Metazoa > Arthropoda > Arachnida > Araneae > Linyphiidae > Oedothorax > Oedothorax gibbosus. Next base: position 3,441 of record JAFNEN010006692.1, read on the forward strand.
TTTTTTTTTTGTTAGAAAAACTTTTTTGAACCCCAGATACCCAACTTTCATATTTTTTTTCCTCTGTTTGTTTCGTCCGGGGTGGACATTTAAAACTACTATCTGTTTGGCGAATTTTCCCATTGAAAAATTTGCATTGAAATTCAATTTTTAGTCATTTAAATCACTGTAGGTATTGAAATGCGGGTTGAAAGTCCCTCTGTTTTGTCTTCCATCTGTTTTGGCTGTTCGTAGTCTGTCCCCCGTTTTTATGGCTGTCCCTTTTTCCCGTACGGGCCGGACCCGGGAAAAAATCTACTATCTGTTTGGCGAATTTCCCATTAATTTTTCATTTAAATTCAATTTTTAAATTTGTTTAAATCACTGTTGCCGGCAAATCAAAAATGGATGAGAAACTTTATTTAAACATATTTGAACAAAATAATTTATTTTTCATGAATCAGTTTTTGGAAATTGGTTTTTTTAAAATTTTTGGAACAATTTGATTCTTTATTTTCTTTAAATTTTATCTACCAAGAAAGGGCGGCAAGGCAAATTTTTCTGCAATTTTTTGCTTAGTTTTAATTTACATTTCTTGTTTTTTAATGCGTTAGGAGTAGTTTTCTTTTACTTTTGTTATTAATAAAAAATTTTTTCCCTTTCAAACTACAAATAAATCCCCGGGGGCAGATATAACTAAAAATTTAAATTTTAATTTGCAAACGAATTTTTTAAAAAAATAGTTGTTTTTTGGCTTTTTTTTTTTAAATTATAGCGGGGTTGCTGGGTTTTCGATTTTTTTTTTTCAAATGTGTATAAATCTAGTGTAAAAAAGGTTTTTGATGATTTTTTACTTTGGGAAAACCTATTTTTTTCCCCATTAGAACTTCAGTAAGTTTTTTTAAAAACCGGGAAAGTGGGCTTTTTTAGTTTTTTAAACTTCTTTGTTCCCCTCCTTAAAAATGGGTTGACTCAGCCGGGGCTCGACCCCGGGATCTTTGGCCTTTGAGGTAAACTTACACTGAAGTCGAAGAGTTTCATTGCTGGGTGGGGGCAAAAACCCCGACACCCCGAAATCCGCCCAAAGTCAAAACCCCCAAAAACCCGACAAGCTGAAATCCCGAATGGGAAAAATTTCCCGGGACAGGGTCAAAATTCCCCGAAGGGGGTTCGAACCTAAAAAATAGATTTTTGTCCATTTCTTGTTTTTTTAAAAATCAGTCAGTAAATTTATTCATCAGTAGTTAATCTTTTTGGGTCATTTAAAGTTAGTCGTCCTTTTTTAGTCCAGTCAGTTATTTTAGTCAGTCATTATTTATTCAGTCATTAGTTAGCCCCAGCCCAAGTTAGTTAGCCCAGCCCTTTAAAGTTAGTCAGTTTTTTTAGTCGTTGTTATTAAAGTCGTTGGGTTTGGTCATTATTGACTGCCTGACTAACTGACTTACTAACTAACTAAATTACTAACTGACTGACTAACTGCCCTTACTAACTAACGGGCTGACAAACTAACTAACAAACGACGGGACTGCCCTAATACTGCCTGACAAACTAACTGACTGACTAACTGACTAACAACTGCTGACTCACTAACTAACTGACTGACTCACTAATTTAACTAAACTAGCTACTGACTGCAAACTAACTACTAAAAATAACAACAAAATAAATAAAACCAAAAATAAATAACTAAAAAAATAACTAAATAAATAACTAAAAAACTAACTGACTAATAAAAAAATTTAACAAACCCTTGACAAAATTTAACTTACTAACAAAATAATTAAATCTAAAAAAACTAAATAACTAAATAAATAATATTTTTTCTAATATTTAAAAAAAACCCGGGGAAAAATGGACAAAAATCAATTTTCGGGTTTTCAAACCCAATCTTTCGTCCCTTGTGGGGATTTTGACCCCCTTTGGGGAAATTTCGCCCGGGTGGGAAATTTTTATTGTCTTTGGGGATTTCGGCGTTGGGGGATTCTGGCTTGTGGGGTTTCGGCTTTCGGGTTGTGCCCGGGAAAACCCATCTTTGCTACCTCATGTGGCAGGGTAGAGGGAACAGCAAAACCAATTTTTCCCCTTTTTGAATCTCCACACATTTTCCTTGTTCGACGTAAACGGATATAAAAGGGCAGCCCCTCTATCACTTTTTTCCCCTGTTGGCATGGGGGGGATTTTTTTAAAAGTGCCGCCTATAGGCTGAACCAAAAATTGCAAAACCCATAGGGGAGGTGGGGGGGGAAAAACGATTCAAAAAATTTTTCCCCCAATGGTTGATTTTTTCTCATTGTAACCCGTTGTTCAATGAAAGTTCGTGCCCCTAAATTACTAAATTAATTTTGGTTTAAAAAAAGGGTGTAAAGGATGTTTTTCATCAGATGATTTTTTATAAATTTTTTTTTGATGTAAATTTTTTTGATTTTCTTACTTTAATGCTACCTAAAATAGGGCCGGGTTTTAGGTGAAAAAACTAACCAAAAAAATCCCAAATTTTTAGAGGGACTTAAAATTAGTTGCGTTTTGAAAGAAACGCCCCCAGCATGTCCCCTAAAAATAAATAGGCCCTTTTTTTTCAAAAAAAAGTGAAACAAGTAAATAAACCGAGCTTTTAAAAACTTAAAGGAATTCCCCCAAAAGGATTATTTACCCCCCTTTTGACCACAATTTAAAAAAACTGAGAAATTTTTGGGGGTCTTTCCCCCCCCTTATGCTATAGCTATATAGTATGGGTTTTTATCTTAAAAAAAAAATAAATTTTTTTTCCCTAAAATGGAAACAAGCTATTTTTTTTTTCGAAAGTTATTTTTTTTAAGAAATTTCTGGGTTTGGGGGAGCGTAGCGAGAAGGGAGTGGGGCCCCCTAGTTTTCTAAGATCAAGGGCCTCCTCACAACCAAAAAACAAAAAGCTATTTTTGGGGGGGAAATCTTGGGGGGGCCGGAGCCAATCATGGAAAGGGTTTTGCGGAAGTCGAAGAAAATTTGCCCCGTTTGGCTCTAAACCTAGCTGGCCCCATTTTTGAAAACTGCTACTGTCTCTTGGGTTTTTCTACTCAGGGCCCCTTCAACCAAATCGATAGAGGGGACACTACTTTAAACCCTTCTGGGCTCCAAATTTGTCGGTTTTTTTCTGGGGGCCCCCTATGATATATAGCCCACTAGGAAACCCCCGTGGGGCCCATATGGGGGTGCACCCGGGGAGGGTTAAAATATTAGTGACTAAGCTTTACAAAGGGGCCTAGTGGGCAAAAGTGGAAGCGCTTCGCAAAGACTTTTTTTGCAGTTCCGGGGGCAAATCCTGGATGTTTCTCCGTTTTCCATACCGAAATGGAAGCCCCTTAAAATTGTTGAAAGGGAAATTACGTGGGGAAAAAACACTAGGGGTTCCTCGTGATGTTGATTACCCGACCCCGGGGTATATGCATCCCCAAAAGTGGCGGATCCACGGGGGGGGCCGGGGGAAAATTCCCCCCCCAAAAACTTAAAATTCATACTAATAAAATCGACTTGTAAAAAAATTTTTTTTTTATTTTTTAAAAAATATTTATATTTTAAATACAACCCTTGCATTTTTCCAAATTTTTTAAATAGAACTGAAAAAAAATATTACGGCTCGGGCGCTTTGGGGGAAAAGGGTTTTTACGCAATTTTTAAAAAAAAGAAAAAAAACTATCCCCCCCCCCCCTTCGGATTTATTTTTTTGGGCCAATCGAAATTTTTTGGGCGGGAAAAAAAATTTTTTAATCCATTTTTAGGGCGACGGGTATCCTCTAAAAAATATGAAGGATTTAAAAAAAAAACCTAGAAAAAAAATTTTGACAATATATTTAAATTTCCCTTTTTTCAAGTATAATAGTGCAATTTTTTTCGTTGATAAATCAAAAAATTCCACTATGACTTTTTTTTTAATTTTTCATTTTTAGGGTTTTTTTTTTTTGGCTTAATAACAATTGAAATAAGAAATACTATAAGTTAGGATTTTTCGCGTTTTTTTTTTCTTTTCGCAATTTCACTGAAAAGGGGTATCTGTGCGTTTATAAATTTATGATATTTTATTGTTACGGTCAGACACAAATTAATGTGTAAATTTTTAAAATTTTTGCCCAAAAAAAAAAAATTTTCCCCAGAGCCCAAATATTAATAATATATGTTTTGCCCAAAAAAAGGTAAAAAGAGGGTTTAACCCAAACCCTTAAATTTTTTTGCTACTTGGGGGGCTGGGGAGCCCGGGGTGGGTTTAAAGGCTTTTGGGCCTTGTATGCAGAAGGCCCCCAGGTTGGGGTTTCCCGGACTCGCCAAAAAAACTGCCGCCCTATAAAGGGCCCTGAAAGCCAAAACTGTATAAACGAATAATACCCCTTTGTAGCGGAAGTACAGGGTTAATTTCTGCTCCAAAGTCCCGACGCTGCGTACGATGTCTCCCTTATCTTTTTGCTTTTTGGGTGCCTACTCAGATTCGGCTCCGTCACCTTACTGGGGTTTAAAAATTATAAACCCCGGTCGCCAAAAAGCCTCGTGGGGGCTCTATGCACGATTTTCAAACAAAAACCTAAGTAAAATTTAAAAAAAAGAAAACTACCGTGAGAAGGGGTGAGCCAACGTGACCAATATTATAATTTCTTTTAAAAAATCTTTCTAAAAAAATGTCTAAACTTTTGCACCCTGGCGTAATAAATTTTAAAGGCTTTTGTAAAACCCACTTTTATTTTGTATTTGAAGAAACTGAAAAACGCGTCGAATGGGTTAAAATAAGAAAAGGCAAGCAAAAAATATCGTGTGGCGTCGTTTTTTTTTTTTCATTTGTATGTTTTTTTTATGAGTTGCTTTTTCGTGCGAAAAAGATTTTGTTTTTTTTTATTTTGGGTTTTTTTAAACTGAAAACCCAAAGAACCATATTAGGGGTTGTTTTTTTTTTTTTTTTTTGGGAAATTAAATGTGGCGCCCCTGACATTTTGCCCTCAATGTTTCCCAATGGGAATTTTTTTCGCGCTTTTTGTCTGGGTATTTTCTAAATTACATTTTTTGGATCAAAATAGATTTTTCAAAACATTAAAAAAATAGTTTTTGGTTTTTTATCTAACCCAATGAGTAATTTCCCAATTTTAATAACATTTTTTTATATTTTCCTGAAACTCAAAGATATTAAAATGATTAACGAGATTAATGAAATTGGGATCAAAACTGCAATTTTTTGCACGATTAACATTTATTTTTTATTGAGATGTATTATTATTTAAATTTTAAACAAGGGTTTTCCGTTTTCATTACATTTTTTAATTGCTGTTTAAAATTTAAATACAATTTTTTTATAAAAACCCAAACTACCCCTTTTTTTTTTTTTTTAACGACCCTAAATGATAGGGTTTTTTGTTTAATTTTTTCGTCCCCACTAGAGCTATAGGAGGGCTATTTGGGGACTGGGTTTCCAAGTTGTAGTTTTTTTTTAAATGGATAAATAAAAACTTCTTATGCAAAACAAAAGGTTTTTTTTTATTTAGATAGAAAAATTGATTTAAAATTTTAATAATTACTATTTAAATTTAAAAGTGTTCATTTTTAAATACCCTATAGTTAAATAATTAAATTTTGAAATATGTTAAATATACTACGTTTTTTTAAAATAAATAAATGTTAAAATTATTTTTAAAACAAAATCATTTTTATTTAAATTTTAATATTAAAAAGCTTTTCGTTTAATTTTTTGTACAACCCAAAACAGGTGATTTAAATTAAACTAAGTAGTTTTTAAATTTTAAATAAAAAAAATTCTATAATTTAAAATTTTTTTAAATTTTTACCCTTAAAAAGGGGGTTTTTTTCACGAAAGGGTCTTTCAATAGCTCCCCGGTTTTTTTCGTGTCTCTCAAATTAATTTTGTTGCTATTCCCAAATTGAGTTTCTAAGTTTTTTTTATTTTTTTTAAAATTAAAAAACTTCCCTTTCTGTACTGTTGGTTGTTTTAATCATTTGCAAGGAAATCTTGCATTTAAAAAGTTGGAATTTAAAAAAAATTAAAAACTAAAATATTTTCTTCGGAAACTCACTCCCGGGAAAACCAAAACAACGTAATTCAGAACATGAAAAAAAAACCGCAGAGCTTTTGCCCGATCCTCCCTGAAACAACCTCATTTTTTTTCCAAAAAAAAAGACATTAATTATCTTTTTAATAATACAAATAGGTTATTTAAAAAAACAAACTTTAATTAAAAATTTTTTTAAAAAGTAATTAGTAATACTACTAAATTAAAAGTAAAAAACTGCATTTTCAAAGGAAAAATTTTAAAATTTAAAATTAATTTTAATAAAAAAAAGTTAATTAAAAAAAATTGGGAATTAAACCCTAATTGTAATTAAACTAATTGTAATTAAAAATAATTTTTTAATTAAAAAATAATTTTTTAATTTAAAATAATTGTAATTAAAAAATAATTTTTAATCGACTATAATAAAAAAAAAGAAAGGTCTGTCCCGTGTGGGGCTGTCATCGGATCGTAAAAGACCTACTTAAAACTGCCCTCAAAAAAATTCGAATTTTTTAAAAAAGATTCCCTTTAAAACCCAAATTTTCACCCTTTAGGCTTAGTTTTTTTTATTTTTTCCATTTTTGGGAAAAAATTTCCCAATTTTCTGAAAAAAAAACACCACTTTTCGCCCCAAATCCCATCCTTTTTTTTCTCTTTTCCCGATGCCATCGGCCTAAAAAATTAAAAAAAACTTTTAAAGAAAACTTTAAAAATTTAAAAATTTTTTTTTTATTTTTTTGCCATTTCTTTTTAGAAACCCAAAATTTTTATTTCTATAAATAATTTGAAAATTTTTTCAAATTGCGTAATTTCCGCTAGGGGACCTTCCCCCGGATTTTTAATTTGGGGGGTTTATTTGATGATTTTTTCATTGATTTTTTTTCCCGTTGATTTGCCAAAGAAATGCCATATTTAAAAAACTTTAAGTTGGGGTATTATTTAACCTATTTTAAATGGTGAAATTAGATTGGGTTTTTATGTCTTTATTTTTTCCCCAAAGCCCGTTCCCAAAACTCCCCAAAAAATTTTTTAAACTAAAATTCTTAAAATGGGCAATTTCTTTTATAAATAATTTATAAGCGGGTGGGGTTTTTTCAAAAAGGTCTTTGGGTTTTAGAGCTGTATAATGGGTTTTGGGTAGCTATACTTTTCCCCGCCAAATTATTTCCCAAACGCCCCAAAATTTAGCAAAAAGGTTTTTAATTTTTTTTTATGAGGGAATTGGGGAAATGACTTTAGGGTGCTTTTTATAGCGTTTTTTTCTTTTGGGGAAATTTTTAAAGGGCAATGAAAGGGGATTTTTATAATTTAAAACGACCCGAAACAATAAAGTTTAGGACCCCTAAAAAGGGGTATATGGCACACATATTGGGAAATCTATTTGTTTTTTTTTTATTCCGTGCGAAAAACGGGTAAAATTTGCTATTTTTAAAAAAAATTGTTTTTTAAAAAATAATTTTAGCTAAAAATTATTTTTATTTATTTATTTAAATTCCCCCCCCCAAAATTTTCCCCCGGATCCGCCCTTGATCCCCGACCTTTTTGTCCCATAGAAACTGGGAAAAGGGACAAACAAACCCTTATCACTCAAAGGGGCCCTTTCCCCCCAACCAAAATCCCGGGTTTCCTAAGGGATCGTCATCGAGCCTCCTTTACGATCAATATCCCGCCATGTAAAAATTTTCTACAAAAAGCTATAGCTATACATTAATATTTCTATGAAGTAATATAGTGTGCCGGGCCCTTTTCAAACTTAACTTAGGCTTTGTTTTGGGTTTTACTTTTTTGTCACCTTGGCAAGTCCCCGGGGAGGTATCGGTCTCGCTTCCTTGAAATCCCACGAAGCAGCTCGCGGGGGACCGAAACGTCGTCCTCCATATCGAATTCCCCGGGGGCCCCCCCCCTTTCCCCCCCGATACATCATTTTTGTTGGACCGTTAAAGTTTTGGGGGGGTTTCCTCCCCGAGACCCTTAAAAAAGAAAAGGACTGCCCCATTTCAAAAAATAAAAACGACGCCCCACGTGGGGCACGTGATGAGGGTCAAATTTGGGCCTTCATCACGTGATAGCTTTCCAGTTGACGAGTTTTTTTCCCCAACGCTTGAACATATGAGGCCCCACAATCTATGGTATAAAAAAAGAAATTGGGGAAAAAGGAAAAAAGATGAAATTCCCTTTCGGGGAAAAAGATTAAATACTTTTGGCATCTCATTGCAGGGTTTTTTTATAAAATTATTGTTTTTTACCAACAAAAAAAATTAAAGGGTTCCCGCAACTTTAAGTTAAATTTTTTTTTTTTCAGAATTAAGAATAAAGCCAATCCGAGATTTTTGGGTGCATAAAACTT
>JAFNEN010006693.1:0-15364 GCA_019343175.1 Oedothorax gibbosus
AATAACTAGTTAACTAAAAAAGGTTTTTAATGAAAATTTTTTTTTTAAAGCGAAAATTTCATATGTTAACTAAAACTTTTAACTATTATTTTTTTTAAAAATAGGCCATCAAACGCAGGAATTTTTGAAAAAGGCATAAAAAATGAAATTGTTTCAATAAAGACGAGAACGCATAAAATACAATGTATTTAAAAAATATCATACCTTTTTGAATTTTAGATTAATTCTTTAGCTTTTAAAAATAAATTCATGTTTTTCAAAGAATAAATATAAATTGAAAAACTAATTAAAAAGTGAAATTTCTTTTCAATAAAAACGAGGCCGCATTTTAAATATTTAAAAAAAATATTAACCATTAAAAAATATTTAATTAGGCTACTAATTAAAATTATATTTTTTTATTGAATGAATTAAAAATTAAAAAAAAATATTCTTTTAAATCATTAATTTTTTTAAATTTTAAATTTAATTTCAACAAATTTTTATAAAAAATTAACTCTACTTCCTTAACTTTTTAAAAAGCGAAGTATCTTTAAAAATTTGAAAATTTTTGTGTCTTTTTTCGGTTTTTTTTTTTGCGAAGTAAATTTAAGTAAAAATGCTACAATTTTATTTGTAAAACCATACTTCGACCTTTTTCGAAAAAAACACCTAAAAAAAACAATTGAAAGAAAACCCCATCTATTTTTACCCCCAAGTTAAGTCTTTAAAAGCAATAAAGAAAGTCAAAAAAAGTTTTCACAATTTAGCCCCCAAAAACTTTTGTTTTTCTTTTTACAATAAGACTACATAAAAGTAAAAAACAATTCTTTATTGAACTTTTGTGTTTGCACGAGGTTTTGTTTTAGTCAATGAAGGAAGTTAAGAAAACAAAAATTGGAAACTCCTCCATTTGCAAGGGAATTTTTTAAACTTTTATTAAAAATAGCCGTATATCGGTTTGATCAGCAAAGACACTTTGCCTTTCAAATGCCAAAATTTTCTGCTCTTTTGGGACATTGTTTTTTAGGAAACAAACAAAATATTCTTTAAAAGGTAAAAAGTTCCGATTTCTTTTTAGATCGTTTTGTGTTTGGATTTTTTATTCCTGTCATTTAAAACTTTCATGTTTGTTGAGCATCTTTTCTCGAACATAAAAAATACGTTTATAATTTTTTTTCTTTAAACTTAGATAATGAAATTTTTTAAACCTTTTTTTTTAAGTAACCAGCGTATTGCATAGTACAGTTTAAATTTTATTCTACTATTTAGCCCTAAAATTTGGGGAAATATCTTTCTTTAATTTCTTTATGTTTTTTTTAAATATTTAACGTAAATAAATATGAAAAAATTTAGACTCGATAGTTAAACACTGAAAAAAATTGGTGGTTAATTTTTTGTTTGTATAGTCATTTTGCAAGAAAAATAATTAACAAAAACAGCAAAACCCCTGTAATTAACCCCCTGACGAAATCAAATTTGTGAAAATGTAAATTTGTTTTCACTATATGGATTTTAATTAAAATGTTTAAATGAAAATTTAAATTTTTAAATTTAAAAAAAAATTATATTTCTGCATAGATTTTTATAAATGGGTCCTCCTGCTTTACCTTTTAAAATTTTATAAAATTATTAAATTTATATTTTTTAAGAATTTTGTGTGTTCGGGAAAGCCTGACAGCCAGGGGAAAATATAACGTCTGCTCTCTCAGAGGGTAAATTTTAAATAATAAGAATTATAAAGAAGAAAAAAAAAAAAAAATCAATTTTTAAAAAAAAAAATTTAAACCTTTAAATTCCATTACTTTTAAATTTGCCTTTTTTACAAGAAAATGCTATAGATCTCTAAAAACTAAAAAACTAAACCCCTGGGGCAACACCCCGTTGAGAGCCAAGGCCCTCCCGGGCCCCAAATCCAGTTTTACGTCCCGGGGGCTCTGGGTGCTGGGCATATGCCCCCGGTAGGCCCAGCCTCACGCCCGGAACCCCCAGGTTTTGTTCCAAAGCATTCTTAGACTCTTTTATCGACCACTTAAAGATAAAGGCGAGTCAACCCCACCCAATCCGGGACTCGACCCCGGACCTTACGTGGCAAAGCAAGCACTACCCCCTAAGCCACTGGGGCCCGCTATAGATCTCTATACCCCTAAAGGGTTACGTTTTTTTTTGAAAAAAATTTTAAAAAATTTTAATTCTTCTTTAATTAAAATTAAGAAAGCCCCCATATTTAATGCCAAACCTTAAAACCCCAATATTGTATCTAATATCTACAGTTACGTGTCTAAATTTGGATTACTCATACATAATTCAACGTTTGATTCCTTCATAGCCAAGTTCAAGTTTAAAATCTTCATTAAATTTGAAACGTCTAAAGTTTTTATGCAAATGTAGTACATTTTCGAACCGTTTGGATATTGGGGCCTCTAAGATAGTTTTTTCAAAACACAAATAATTCCTTACCTACAAAAAGCATTATATCGGTATTCGTCAACAATTTTTTTTAGTTTATATTTCGACCTCAATTAAAAACTTGGGGTTGCTAAGTTAAGATCAAATTTACCCACTACTTTAAAGTACCCGGGTTATAGTAAGGTTTATAGTGTAAGAAACATTAACAAAAAAACAAATTTTTTGCTTTTTATTATTTTTAATAAAACCTTTTTTAAATGACTTATAAAACAAATTGTCCTCAAAGTACATTATTCGGGTATTTTTTCCTAACTTCTTGTATTTCGTTGCGCTGTAATTTTACGTAATATAAAATGAATACATTTAGAAAATATCATTGTTTCCCCCATTCCCTTTTTTTTTTTTTTTTGGTCTTTTTTAAATTTTTAAAATATTCAAAAGCTATATTATCATAAATGATTATGGGTTTTTATAATTGAAATTCTACGAAGGGTCGATAAGCAAAAGTAAAACTGTAATTAACCCTACGTTTATTCAGAAAAAACCCCAAATTATCTAAAGGGAACTATAATATAGGGGAAATACTCTGCCATCGTATAAAATAATCGAATATAAATGTACTTTTCCGAGGCCAAAATTTACGAAACTAAAGCTATCTTGTTTTTACTTTATTTTGGGGGGCAACTCTTCAGAAGTTTTATTTTCAAGTGCAAAATAATATGCCGTTCTCTTCAGTTTTGAGTATAATTTTGAAGGGAAAAGATAGATATTTTCCCAGAATGTATTTTATACCATGATAAAATATTTTGTGAGGGAGCCATTTGACCGTTCAGAAATATTTCTTCCAACAGCGCTACAGTCTAGTGGGGGCCAAACTTTTCTCAAATTTGGGTTTCTCCAACAGGAGATTTTGCAGCCAAATCTCCTCTTTGCACTCCCAATCAATCTCTTTTGAAATACTTCTAGGGTGATTTATTTTTCTAACAAGAATTTTTGAATTTTTAATATTGTTTTATAATGTTTTTACTTTGTTTTTGCAAAAACCTATTTTTACATTTTAAAAAAAATGAAATATTATAAATTCATCATTTTTTTTTTTTTGCAACGGATTGCTGAAAAATCCGTTAAATAAGTTTAACTACCTTCCGGATTTTACTTTTGGATCTAGTTTTTTAAAAAAAACAATATTCAAAAGTTTTATTAATACTATGAAAAAAAAAAAAAATGTTAACGTCGTCGTTAAATAAAGAATTTTTAGTTACTTTTCATAAAAATAATTTTTTTGAAAAACCCAAAATTATTTTTACTAACTTTATTTAACTTAAAAGAACCGCTGAGAATTTCATGAACAAGTATATGACAACCCTACCAATCTGAATTTTAATTGTCTTACGATTGCGTAAAACCTATAGTCATCAATTTTTCACCATTATACATAAACATAAACCCAGAAAAGATGACTTGAAAAAAATGGAACTTGGTTTTGGGAATCAAAAACATCCTTTCAAATAGAGCTTTTTAATCCCTACTTATCAAAAGTGTTAAAATTTTTTTTCTCCTTTTAGCAAAATATATAAAATAAAAATTTTTTTAAAAATTAAAGTACTTTGAATTCGAATTTTTTTTCAAAATTTTTAAATGTATTCAATTTCGATGCGCTAAATTTTTTACGTTTTGGGAATAAATTTTTAGACGAAAAGACAGGCGACCGACTGAACGATTTTAATCCTTCCACTTTTTACGTTATAAAAGTAGTGTGGAAGTAATTTACTTTAAAAGAGTGTTGGAAACTAAAAATACAATTCAATTCTTTTTTTTTTTAAAAAATTTTTGATATTTTTGTTATCACTTTTTTCGGTAGTGAAACTTTTAAAAAATTTTTCCGAAATTTAAAAGGGAAAATTAAACCCCCGGGGACACAAAAATTTAACCCCCAGAAAAAAACCCAAACATGTAAGCCCTTTTAAAAAAAATGTTTAATTTTTAAAAATTTTGGGAAAAATCAAAAATTTTGCATTTACAATTTTTAAAAATTTTTAATTTTTGTTTTTTTCTAGAATTTTAACTTTAAACTAAAACTACTTTAGGGCTTTCGGAAAAATTTAAAAGGTTCCAAGTCAAGTGATAAATTAAGAAATTAGGTAAAAACCCCTTTTTATATTTTAAATTTTTTTTAAACCCAATTAATTAGTTTATTTAGTTTACTGTAAGATTATACTTTTACGAGAATTTTATTCTTCAATAAAAAACATTAAAAAAGCTTTTAAAATGGACATTTTTTAAAAGCCCAAAATTTGGCAACAGAAATTCTTAAAAAAAATAAATTCTTTCTCGAGCCACGTTTCCCATAAATTAATGTTACGTGGGAACAGACCCCCAAATTGTAGTACCGATAAAGGGGAAAGTCCGGGAAGAAAAGACAAAGGGAAATACGTCACATGAAAAAAAGGCCATTGAAAAATTTTTAAATGCTTGCGCTCCCATATCACAAGAAAAGCTTTAAAATTTATTTAAAATAACTATTAGTAGGGTACATTAGCGAAACTTTTTTTATATATTTTTTCATTTAAAATTATTTTTTAAATTTAAATATATTCCACTTATTCCCTATCAAAATAGATTTTTTAACTGAAAAACACTATTTTATTTAAACTTATAAAACATTTTTTAAAATTTTAAAATTTCCCAATCGGGCTTGTTTAAAAGTTATTTTGTCTTTTTTTGGGGGGTGGGTATAAGGGAGAAAGTTTATTTTTGTAAAGGGGGTTTTTTATAGAATAAAAATAGAATTTAGGCTTTCGTATGTCAGGGAAAAAGCTGCAAGGGGGAGAAAAGGGGAAAATAATATTCATGGGAAAATTGGAATTCATTCCAATGGAAAGGATTTCGTTGACAAGTAAAAATTATTGAAAAAATGTAAGGGGGTTTTTTTTAAAACGCTTGTGCGCCCTTATTTATATTAACTACCTGTAGCACGGGAAATTGTTTTTTTTAAAAAAAAAGAAAAGGGCCCAAATTTAAAATTCATATAAAAGAAAAAAGAATATTTTAGGAAAAAAATGCTTTTAGTCTTTGGCCACGGCTACGGTGTCGTTACAGCTACGTCAAACATTGCATTTTACCCCACAAACAATCAACGCTCGCCCATTTTCCCCGGGGTTTTCTAAATTACGAAGCGTTTTTGGGCCTGGGGTTAAAGCTCCTTGGTTTCCCTAAAATAGAAGCGGGAATCGTTAAAACCTTATCAAAGCCTAATCATACCCTTTTTTTGGCTGTTTTTAAAGCCCCTAAAGTAACTAGAAATAGGCACCCGGGAAAGCGTTTAAAAACTTTACATTCTACGCCCCTTCGAATCACCCCTTTTTAAAAAGGGTATATTTTTCCCTGGGGTTTTTCTTGTATAAATATTTTAAACTTTTTGTCAACTGTCGAAATCGTTTTTTTTTTTTAACGTATCATGGATTAACAAATTTCAAATAAAAATGGGAATTTTCCCTCTTACTTCGTAACCTTTTCTGTCAAAAACAGAAGACTTGGGGGAAATTAGGGTTTTTCGTGGGGGCGTTTGGGCCCGAAAAAAATAACAACTTTTTTGAAATTTTCCCGGGAAACGTCGTAAAAATCTATTTTTGTTTAACCTAGTGGGCCCCTAATCTGCCGTGGATCTAGACAAATTTTTCCTTAGATCATTGTTAAAAGAACCAATTACTGAAACCTATAAAAGTGTACTAAAAAAGGTATCAGGACTTTTAGAAAAATTGATCAAAAGTATTTTAAATTTTGGAATAAACCATAACTTTAAAAGGAAAGCGCCCCCCCCCCCCCCCCCCCGGTTTGGCCGGGAGAGGTGTAAAAAAACGAACCCTTTTAACCGATAAGGTTTTTGGGTTTCCTGCCCTTCTCCTATTCATACTATCGACGTATTCGTGCTGGGGGAAAAAAAAATCCCCCTAAAAATCATTTGGGGTCCCCCGGTACCCGATAAAAACCCCGCTCGTTACATCGGGGAAAGTCAAAAGGGCCCCACAGCTTTAAAGCGTCGAGTCGCTCGAATTTTCCCGTTGATTTCCTGCTCAGGTGTCGACCCCCGGCATTTTGACCGGGGTTTTCTAAATTACGAGGCTTTAATTGGGCTGTTTTTAAAAGACCCTTTAAAGGAGGCTAGAAATAGGAAACCCCAGAAACGATTACATTATATTAAGGGGAACTAGAAATAGCCCGGGCGGGAAAACAATTAATTACCAAATTATAAAAAAAAAGTATTTTTAATTTAAAAGAGATTTTTTTTTTTACTATTTTTTTAATAAAACCATTTATTAACAATATAACTTTTTTCAAATAAATTCCCTTTTTATAATTCAATAAAAATTTATTAAAAGTTTTTGTTCTTAAATTTTTAAGTATTCTCTTACGCCATCAGTTATTCTGAAAGCTACAAAAAAATTAAAATTTCTAAAATCAAAATCAAAATCAAAATACAATCTGAATTTTTATAGAACCTTTAAATAAACTACAGAATAGGTTTATGTGAAAAAAATTTTAATATTTTTTTTGGATCCCGTAAAAAAAAAATTTAAAATTTAACTACAATATTTTTAGAAAAAAAATTTTTAAATTTAAAAAAATTTTGCACCATTGCAATTGAAATTTTGGAAGTTCACGGGAATTATTTTAAGTTTTGGTTGAAAAAAAAACCCAAGTTTTTTTTGGACAGTTCAAATTGAGTTATCTGTTAATTTTTCCAAAAACCCATTAACCTCGAAACGAGCATTTCCCAATAGTCATTTTTGGGTTCCAAATATCTTTAAAACTTGAGAAAATTTAAGGGTTTTTTTTAAATTAAAAATTTTTTTTAAAACTTGCATTTTTTTTTTTTTTTAAATTTTTTTTCCCTTTTCTCAAAACTGGAAACTGTTGGTTTAAAAAAAAAAATTTTTTAAAAATTTTTTTTAACGGTTTCTATCACAGGGGAAAAAAAAAACCCCCCTTTTCTTTTTAAAAAGGGTTAGTCGGGAAAAATTTGAGTTTTTACTATTGGCGGGGCCTTTTATTCTTCAATTTTAACATTTTTCCCGGGTTTTTTTCAATACTGTCTAAACAAACCTAAATTAAAAAATTAAAAATTTTCAATCTCAAACGGCAAAACCCAAATTTTTAAAATAGGGGGAAAGGGTGTTTTTTTTAAAAAAATTACTACATCAAAATTCTAAAAATTGGACTATTTTTTTTGCCAAAACAAAATAAATGGAAAAAGGGAAAAAGGGGTTTTTCCTTTTTTTTTTTTTTTTTTTTTTTAAAAAAAAAATGTTTTTTTTAAAGAAATTTTTTTAAATATAGTATTTATTCCTTTAAACAAAAATTCAATATTTTTGGAGTTAAAGGCATTTTTAACAAAATCTTAAAAAAAATAACAGCAAACTAAAATATTAAGACAGTTTATAAAATTTAAAAATAAAAATTTTTTTTTTAATTTTTCATAAAGAAAATTTTTAGAAAGTTAAAAATTTTTTTGTACTGTACAAATGGGGTTTTTTAAAAGCAAAAAATGTCTGTCAGACATTTAAAACTGCTTTTTTTTTTTTACTCAAAAACAAATTTAAACATTCTGCGTTAAAATATTAAAGAACTTGTATTTTTAAATTTTTTTTTAAAAAAAGGGTGATATTTAGGGAATATTTCCAATGGGTTTTTATTCCTTTCAATGCAACAAAAAAAGCCTTCCCAATTTGAATCATGGTAGATTTTTTTTAAATTTTAAAAGTAAATAAAAATTTGGGCAAATAGAAAAATTGATGCTAATTATTTATTTTAAATCTAAAAAGTTACGAACCCACGAAAAGTGGCCCCAAAATGCCTCAAAACTAAAATTTGTTGAAAAGTCAAAATTTTTTTAGGGTATTTTTGCATTCTAAAAACCATACGGTTTTTTAAATGGTGATATTTTTTTCATAATTAAAAACAAAATTTTATTGAAATTTTAATAATATTTAGAAAGTCAGAATGACTTTTTTTACGTTTTGGTAATGGTATTTTTTTTTGGATTCGGGAACGTTTTTAAAAGAACATTAAAAATATTCTTTTAATACAATGAATCACTTTTTGGGAAATTTTTTCCTATGATAAAAAATCCTTGAAATTTTTTTTCAAAAAATTAATTTAAAAAAGGTAAAATGTTTTTTTTTTTAATTTTATCAAATTTGGAAGAAACACACGCAACAAAAATTTCCCCTTTTTTTTCTTTTTAATTAGTTAATTAATGAGAAAAAATTTAAAATTACAAAACGATTTTTTTTAAAAATTAACTAGGCAAAGTTAAAAAAACCCCCCCCAAAATATTTTCTTTTCAAAAAATTCTTTTGGGAATAAAAATTTTAAATTAAAGGTAACACACGAAACGAAATTGTCTAAACGGGTTTGTTTGTCTTTCAGAAATTCTGTCTTGAGTCGTAAATTTTAAAAATTATATTAACTGCTATATTGGGAAAACTTTCCCAAATTTTTTTTTCAAAATTTTGCTCTCGGGCGCCCCAAAAAGGGTTTTTTTTGAGGGATACACCTTTTGCCCCAATCAATCCCCGTACAGCGGGGGAAAAAAAACCGATCCCCCCCCCTTCGTTTTTCGGCTGCTATTGATTCGGGGGAAATTTTTGTAAAAGGGTTCTTTTTTTCAGGAAATGCTAAGGAATTAAAGAACGGGAAACCAAAAATTGAAATAAGGGGTGTTTTCAAAATAAAAAAAGAATACCAATTTTAAAATTCCAATAGCAACACCCAATTTTTTTATAAAAAAATGTTTTCACCTTCAAAATCCCCCAGCCCAAAATTTTTTTTTTTATTAATTTGCATTATTTGTTGAGATAAAACCCCATTCAAAAGTTGAAGGCCTTTTAATTTTTAAAAAAGTTTCAAAAACTTTTATTTATACCTCCACAAAAAAATAAATTAAAACCAAACAATTTTTTTCATTTATACTTCAAAATCTTCCAAAAACAAACCACAAAATTTTTTTTTCATAAATTTTTTTTAATTTTTATTATTTTTTTTTAAATTTAAAAAAGAAAAAAAAAATTTTTAATAGAAACCCCCAAATTTTTGGAAAATAAATCGATAAAGTGATAAAGTAGAACCAAAACCCCAAATTTTTTAATTAAACAAAAATTATTTGCCGATTTTATTGTAAAAATACTGAAAAAAGCGAATTTTAGGGCCCGGGGTAAAAAATTATTTTTTGAAAATTTGGGGTTTCCTAATTTGATTATCGTTTGGGGGGTTAAAAGCTTTTTGGGAAAATGTTTATTCAAATTATTGAGGGTCTGTAAAATGTTTTAAAAATTCTTTTCTTTTTTTAAAGTGCATACAATGATTTTGTGTGTAAAATTAACTTTAAAATTAAATATCGATTAAAATTTTTTTGGGAAATGTATGTTTTTAAAAATTTTTTATTTATAATATTTTATTAAAAAATTTTTTCCAAAAAATTGTTATTTCCTCGTTTTTTTTTTAATTATTAGAGATTACTTTTTTTTATTTAGTTATTTATTCATTAAAGGTTATTTGGGTCATTTTTTTTATTTATTCAGTTAGTCCGTTCGTTATTATTTTTCAGCCGGGTTTGTTAGTTTGTCAGTCGGTTAGTTAGTCGATTTGTTAATTAGTCAGTCCCCCTTGTTTTTTCATCCGTAAGTTGTTTAGCCGTAAGTTAGTCAGTCAAATTAATTAAATCAGTCCCGCAAGTTTTTTCCCGTTCCCGTAATTATTTCCGTCAGTCGTTAGTCAGTCAGTTTGTCCGTTATTGCCCGTCAGTCAATTTTTTTTTATGAAATCAGCAGTTCACTGACTAACTAATTGAAAGTCATTAGACTAAATTAGTCAGTCCCGGGCAACTAAAGGAGTGATTAAGACGAAATGACTAACTAACTGCTGCTGACTTACTAACTAACGGACTGACTAACTGACTAACTAACTGACGACTAACGGACTAACTAACGGACGACTGACTGCAACTAACTGCTGATTAACTAACTGACAATTAACCCGACTGATTTAAAATGCCCCGATTAACTGACTGATTAACTAACTGACTGATTAACTGACTAACTGACCCGACTAACTAACTGACTGACTAACTTACTGACCCGACTAACTTACTGACTGCTAACTTACTGACTGACTGACTTTCTGACTGGCTAATAACTAAATAACGCCCGACTAACTTACTGACTAACTAACTGATTAAAAAACCGACTAAAAAACTAAATAAAAAATAATTTTCTAATATTTAAAAAAAAACCCAGAAATGGACAAAAATCTGTTTTCGGGGGTTTTTAAACCCCTCCGGGATTTTGCTCAAATTTGGGAAATTTTGGGTTGTCGGGAAATTTTTGGGTTTTTCGGGATTTCGGCCCGTCGGGGTATGTCCCCCCGACCCCGTGTGGGGCCCAATTTTAAACCAACCTTTTGTAGGGAATATGAATAAAAAAAAATTTGCATAAAATGTAAAACCCTAAATGTAATAAAATTTTGTTTTGTCTATCTGATTGTAACTAATCGCATTTTTAAAAACTGTTCCTTTAAATAATCGTAATGTGGGCTTAATTTTTAAAATTTAAAACCCTTTTTTTCGTCTTTCCCTTTTTTTTTATTTCTGAATTTTTTAAAAACCAAAATTTTAAAAAAAAAAAGGGAAAAAAATAAAAAAAAAAACACAATATTAGGGGAAAAAGGTTTTAAAAATAGCATCTTTTTTGGGGAGATTATGGTAACCCCTTTTGCTAATTGTCCCTTTCGAAAAAAAACCCTAAATATTACCTTTATCATTTGGAGATTCCCCCCCCCAAAAGATTGAAAATTAAGCTTTAATTCTCAGCAAATAATGCAAAAAAGAATAATTTTTTTTTTTAAACCCGGGGGTAATTTTGAATTTTCTTTAATATTTTTATGTAAAAAAATTGGGGTTTTCCATTGAATTTTTTAAAATTGGGACTCATTTTTAAAATTTGACGACCCCCCTTTTAAAAATTTTTTTGGGGTTTCCAGTTTCCAATTCCTTACGCTATTTTTCCCAAAAATGACACCCTTTCACAAAATTCCTTTACCAATAGCAAACCGAAATATGAAAAAGGGGGGGATCTTTTTTTTTCCCCCCTGTACCATGAAAAAAATTTCATTTTGAAGTAAAAAATTTTAAACCTATTTTGTTTTCAATCCATGGTTTTTTAAAAAATTTTTTGTTTCCTTGGGATAAAAAATCTAGACTCCAAGTGGGGGTGGGGTGTTGGAAGGGAAGGCATTTAAATTTCAAAAACAGTGCAATAAATTTTTTATCAAACCTGAAATCATCTGTAAAAGCACTTTTTGGGAAAAAGTGGAAAAGATTCTAATGGTCTTTTTAGTGAAGAACTTCACGACACTAAGTGTTTCTGTTGGGAAATACATGAGAAAATCATTACGAGACCTGGTCCAATTTTTCAAGGAACCCCACAAGGGGCAAAAGAATATAACCCCAAGGGGGGCAAAACGATTAAATTTGGTTTTTGAATTTCCCGAAGGCTTTTTTCTAAAGTTCCCCAAAAAAATTATTTACCAACCTCAATTTCCCTTTACTAAATATCATGAAAATTTTTGCTCTTTAAAACAAATTTAACCCCATGATAAAATTTTGCAACCCCTTTAAAAAACATAAATTTCCAAAACGCATGATTGAAGTGTCGAAAAAATGTTTTAAAAAAGTGGCAAAATAAAAGTCCCAAAATTCTCTAAAATTTTCCTCCTGATTTCAATATCTTTTTAAACCATCTTTTTAAATTTAAAAAAATTGGTTTTTGGTTTTAAAACGTTTTTTGGCCCAAAAATTTTATATTATTTTTTAAAAATTCACAAAAGGGTAACACCGTAAATTTTTGGTAACACACGTAAATTTGCGCTAATTTTGCAAATTACTAAAAATTATGAAGTAAAAAAATAAAAGATTTGGGAACCCACAAACAAGGTTTTTTATTCTGTCCCCTCGGTGAAAAATGTTATAGCATAATTCTTTCAAAAATTCACAAAAAATAAGACCCATGTTTTTTTTTAAATTTTTTCCCCAAAAATAAATTTTGAAAAAAGGTAAAACCCCGTAACGAATTTTAAAAATTTTTTTTCGCACTCATGGGAAATTTGATTTTCATTTAAATTTTTTTTTTTGGGGAAAATTATAAGACATAAACTTTAAATTCCAAACTAAAAAAATTAAAAATAAAAAAATAAAGGGTTTTCTGAAAAAAAACCTTTTAAAAACGAAAAACCAAAATGTAAAAATAACACACGTAACGAAAGAATCGCCCAAAAACTCCCATTGTCTTTTTCATTAACTCCTTTTTAAAAATGACTTCAAACGTGCTTTTAAAATTTAAAGGGGTTTTGGGGAAATCTTACGACAAAACCCCCTTTAGAAATTATGCTTCACACTTAGCCCCCTATTGAAATCCACCAAGTCCATTTTTAAAGCATTCCCCGTCTCTAAAATACCCCTCAAACATATAAGTAATTGTAATTGTGGTACGAGCAGATTTTGTTTGTTGGTTGAAGGGGGAAAAGATCCCAAATGACCCCCCTAAACCAAAGTGATAAAATGGGGGAAAAAAATTATTTTTTAAAGGGCCCCCCTCTCCGCTGTATTTAAAATTTTTTTTAAAAAGGTTTTTTTTTATGATAAAAGTAAATGATTTTACAGGTCTCTTAAAACCTCTTTTTGAAAATTTGGTTTTTAATGTAAAATTTTTTTTTAAAATTTTAGTCCCAAAAATTTTACAAAAATATTTTGAAAAAATTTGGGAAAAAATGGGGTTTAGAGATCTGTACGTCAGCTACATTTTTGCATATAAAAAAAACCATTTGTAAAAAATTCAATACAGCCGGAGAAAAAGTATTTAAAAATAATTTTTTCATCGGAAATTTAAAACAGAGGATTTGGAAATTTGGGGACCCGCGGGCATTTGGTCCCCATTTTTTCCCTTTAAAATCTGCCAGAGCCTAAATTTGCACTTGATGAGGTAGCATCCGTTTTTTTGTAATATTTTGGGCCCCAGATGTTTAAAAGGGGGAATGAGACAGATAAAGATTTTTCTCGCAAAAACTTTTCTCTGCATTAATCCCTTTTGGGGAAAATATCAAAACCAAATTACTCCAGCTGCATGGAATTTTTTTAAAAAAACGGTTTTCCAAAATGGTAAATTTTGCCTTGGGGGTAAATTTTTCCCCCCCAAAATTTATTTTTTTTAATTGGTTAGTGTAATTTCCCTTTAAAATTTTCCCTTTTTAATCTTATGATAAAACATTCGAAAACCAAAGCCCAAAAAAAGAATTCTTTGAGACCTGTAAGTCAGCTACATTTTTCCCTGTACAAAAACCCTTTGTAAAAAAATTCCAAAAACCGGGGAAAAAATTTGGGTTAGAAAATAAAGGGAACCCTTTTTATGTTTTTTCCTATTTTTTCAATAACGTATAAAAGTGTATCATTTATGTACGTTAATTCCCTTTAAAAATTAATGCTTCAAAAATTTTAAAAAAGCCATTGGGGGATCTTCAAATGTAAATTTGGGCCCCCTCTTAAAATAAATTTTTTTTATTTTTTACATTTCTCGTAACTAATTTCCTCAGGGCCCCCCTCGTCAGCCGACTTCTCGCTCTGGCGAGGATGAGACATTTTTAAAAATTTAACCCAGGGAGCTTGTATTTGGCCATTAAAAATTGAAAAAGGGAAAGCCGGAAGGGGTCTTCCTTTTTTGCGACCGCTGCGACCGGGGGGGGGACGGCTAATTCCTTTGTCCTTTTTAAAAGAACAGCTTTTTCTGAAAATTTTCCCACTGGGGACTGAAAGGTCAGAGAAGCAGTCAGGGCGGTCCCCCGGGTCGAATCGCGGCATGGGCAAAGGATATATGTGTTGTGGTTTTGGCCCGCTTTTTCTGAGTACACCGTGCTTAATTTAAAACTTGGAGTCAAAAGTCCCGAACAAGCTCACAAGGCGCCACTGGTTTGCCCTTTGGTGGCCCCCTAAAGGGACGGTTTTTGTCACTTGAAACCCGGGTTCTCAATTTCCCGGGCTAATTGTCTGCGTTTTAAAGGGTTTTATGGAGGCTAGAAAAAAAACATCTGGCATAAAATAAAAACTTGTTTATTCGTTTTTCTTTAAATTTTAAATTTAAAAAAAAAAATTTTGAATATAAGGGTTTATTTTTGATAAAATTTAAATCCAAAACTTGGTTGATGCATCAAAAGGGGATATACTTTAAAATGTCTTTTAAACTGATAATACAATGTGAAAACTGGTAGACTCCCCCTCAAACCCAGTTTTCCCGCGTTCCCATACCTGGCCACATCCTATAGACGCATATTTGTTGGCATTGGAAAAAAAAAATAAATAATCGACTTAATTACGGGGTTCTCCGTACACTGGGGGGAGACGTGGGCCCTTAAATCTGTGGAGTCCAAAGTTCCAACGGCGTAAGATACCATTGAAAATTAAAATTGGGGGGCCCCCCTCATTTGACCTCTAAAATTTCGGAGCTATTTCGGGTTTTGCTAAAGCTTCTTGGAAGATTTGGGAAATAGGCAGTCGGAAATGTATAAATATAATCTAAATTTGTAAGAGAAATAAACCCTATATGAAACTTGGGTTTTAAAAATTTCTCCTGATTTTTTCTCGATTAAAAAAAAAAAGGGCAAAAAATAAAGAACTGTTATTTATCCCCAAATCCTTACACGATCCCAGTTTAGGATGAGAACTTGCGAAAAGATCTCTTGTGAATAAATGGAATATTAAGGTTAAACCGCATTCGGAAAAAGTCCTTCGATAATTTTGGAAGGTTGGGTTTGGGCCTTATTAAATTTTTCCGGGGGGTTTTGGGGTTTTGAAGTAATTTTTAAAATTACAGCGAAAACTGGGAAAACTTATTAAATTGAGTTAATGGGAAAAACTGGAATTCGATTCAATTAT
>JAFNEN010006694.1:0-12841 GCA_019343175.1 Oedothorax gibbosus
ATTTAAAAAAAAAAAGAAATATGAATAACACTTGATTGATTTGATTATTTTTTAAAAAGGTTTTATAATTTTTTTCTATATTGTTTTTTTTTTTGGAAAATTTCGTTTTTTTTTTTTTTAATTTTTTTGAAGAAATTTTTTTTTTTTTTTTTTTTCTAGGTTGCTCCCTTTTTTTTTAATACAATTTTTTTTTGGACCAGGGATGGCCCCCCGAAAACTCTTACGTATGCCAAAGCCCACAAACGGGTAAAAGTTTACAACAAAAAAATTTTTTCTGGGAAATCTTGCGGAAAAATCATTGGGACAGACAACCCTTATCTTTGCAAAAATTTGTTCGCATTAAATATGAAAACTCTTTTTTTACCAATTCAAAATTTTTTTTAAAAAGGATTAATTTTTTTTTTGAAACTTTGGTAACCCAATTGTTTTTTTCCCCCCAATTATTATTATTTTTGAGTTTTTTTTTTTTTTAGTAATATTATTTTTTTTTTTATATAAGAAAAAAACCAAAAAATATTGAAATTTATCCCCCCCATTTTTTTAAAATTTTTTTTTTTTAATTTTTTTCAATGATTTTTTTATTGGAAATTTTTTTAGGGAAATAAAATTTTTTTTTTTTTTTCAAAAAAGAAAAAAAAAAAAAAAAAAAAAATTTTTTTTTTAAAAAAGTTTTTAAGAAAAAAATTTTAAAAAAAATTTAAAAAAAAATTTTTTTTAAAATTTTTTTTTTTTTTTTTTTCAGAAATAAATAATCTTTAAACTTTTTTTTGGCCAGATGGGGGATTTTTTTTGTATGAATTTTTTTTTTTAAAACAAATATTTTTAATTTTAGTGAAAATAAAAAAAAAAGACACCAAAATGACTTTTTTAATGGCTGAAAAAAAAGCAAGATTTTTTTTTACTATTTAATTTTCAATTTTGTGGGAGGTTTTAAAAAAAAAAAAAAAAAATGTCCCAAAATTTTATTACCAAATGAATACCTTTGGATGTGTGATAGATTAGTAATAACTCCCCTTAAAACCGTATAAATTTTTTTTATTTTAATTCCAAAAAAGAAAATAAAAAAAAAAGGGTTATTAACCAAAAAATTAGAGCCCCTAAAAGTTTAGTAAAAAAACCTATTTTTTTTTCGACACAAAAGCGTCTCTTTTTTTTTTTTACGTCCTCCCCCTTTTAAAATTTGCATACGTTTTTTTAAGGGGAAAATTTAAAAATTTTTTTTTTTTTTCCTTTTGTTTTTTTAAAATTTTTTTGGGTTTTCTATAAAATGAGCACGCAATCTTTCCCTTTTTTTTGTGGGGGGCCTGGAATTTTTTTTTTCAACCCGGCCCAAAAATTTTTTGCAAATGCCTATTTCCCCCCAGGGGGTTAAAAGTTATTTTTAAAAACCCCCCCCCCCCCCAAAAAAACAAAGTAAAAAAGTTTAAAGCTTGTAAAAGAATTAAAAAAAAAATTTTCCGTTACAACGCAAAACTCCCCCAAAACCACTTTTTCCCTTATTTTCGAGGGGTTTTTTTCCCGGAAAACGATTTTTAGGCGTCGCTTGTTTTTTTTTTTTTAACCTACTTTTTTGTTTTTTAAGCCTGCTGTAAGGTTTTTTTAATCGAGTTTTTCTTTTTCCCGGGTGGGTGAAAAACAAAAAGAGCCCCCCTTTACCCGTTTTTCTGGAAAAAACCCCAAAGAGGAGGGAAGGGGGGGAAAAAATTTTTTTTTTTTTGAAACTTTTTTCATGTAAAAAACGTTTTTTTTTTTGGACTTTTTATTTAACTTCAAGCAAAAATAAAATTTTTTTTTTTTTTATTTTTGTTTTTAAATAAAAGTTCTTAAAAAATTCCCCAAGAAAAAAGGAATTTTTTTTTTTTTCTAGCTTGCAGTTTTTATCCCATTTTATTTAAAACCCCCTGTTGGAATGCAAAACAAAATAATCCAGGTTTTTTAAAACCCTAGTTTTTTCCCCTTAATCATTTCACTTTTGGGGTTTTTCAGTGTTACTAACCCTTAGCTCAAGCTCAGGCCCCAATACATGGGAGGAGCTCCAACCCAACCCGGCCCTGGCAAAATGGGGAAAAAACAGAAAAAGACAAAAAAATGGGAAAGGGTTTTTTTTGGAAAAAAAAAAGTGTGGTTTTTTTTTTTTTGGGACAGAAAAATTTTTTTCAGGGGTTTTGGGGGAAAAAATTTTTTCAAAAGGTTTTTTTTTTCCCAAATTTTTGGTTTTTTTTTTTTGGAAAAGAAATTTTAAATTCCCCCCCTTAAAATTTTTTTTTTTTTTTAAAAAATGTTTTTTTTTCAAAAATACAAAAATTTCAAACCCAAAAAAATCCTTTTTTTAAAAAATGCCCAAAAAATTTCTTTTTTTTTTTACCAAAGCAATTTTTTAAAATTTTTTTTTAAATTTCCTTTTTTTTTTTTTCCCGGGTTTTCTTTTTTTTTCTAAACATTTTTTTTCCCCCCCAAAACTTTTTAAATTGTTTTAAAGCCTTTTAAAAAGTTTTTTTTTTTTTTTAAAGGGCCCCCCGCCTTTAATCAAAGGAAAATTCCCTGGGGGGTTTTTTTTGGGTTTTTTCCCCAACCCCAGGTTTTTTTTTTTTAATTTCCCAAACGAAAATTTTTTCCCCCCCTTTTTCCCCTTTTTCCCCCGGCCAAACACAAAAAAGTTTTAACCCCTTTGGGTTTTTTTTTTTTCCCCGCCAAAAAAAGGAGAAGAAGGCTGAGTTTTTTTTTTTTTCCTTTAATGGGGAAAAAAAATTTTTTTTTTACTGAATCCCCCGAAAATTTTTTTGGAAAATCCCTTTTTTTTTTTACTTGGGGTTGTAAAGGGGAAAATTTTTTTTTTTTCCTTTTTTTTAAGAGCAAAAAAAAAATTTAAATGCCCCCTTCATTTTTTAAAGTTTAAAAATATTAACGACCACTTTTTTTGAACACAAAAATTAACCCCCCTTCTTTCCCCCAATAAAAACTTTTTGTTTTTTTTTTTTTAAATTTTTTTTTTTTTAATTCGTTTTTTTTTTTTTCCCCTTAACCTTGTTTTTAATCCCCCAACAAAAAATTTTTTTTTTCACGACCCTTGGTCCCCCTTTATTTTGTTTTTTTTTTTTTTTTTTTTTTTTTTTTTTTAGATAAATTTTAAGCCCCGAAAAACTTTTTTTTTTTTTAAAAGTGGCAGGGTTTTTTTTTTCCCCCCCATAAAATCCCCCCCGTTAAAATTTTAAGTTGGGTTTTAAAATTTTCCCATTTTTTTTTTTTTTTTTTTTTTTTTGAAAAGAAAATCTTTTTTTTTTTTTTTTTCTTAATAACCTTTTTTTGGGAAAGGGGCCCGAAAAAAGTTTTTTTTATCTCGTCCATGTTTTTTTTTTTTTTTCCCCCCCCAAAATTTTTTTTGGAAAAAATTTTTTTTTTCAAAGGAAATTTTTGAAATTTTTCATTTTTGAAACTTTTTTTTTTTTTTTTTTTTTTTTTTTTTTCCCCTTTAAAATATAGCCCCTTTGATTTTTCCTAGGAATTTTTTTCCAATTTTAAAAAAAAAATCTTTTTTTACATGGGATTTTTGGGTTTTTTTTAAATTAAAAGTTATTTAAAAAAAAAAAAAAAAAAAACCCCGATTTTTAAAATTTTTTTTTTAAAATTTTTTTTTTTTTTTTTTTTTACAGAGAATTTTTTTTTCAATTTTTTTTTTTTTAGCAAAAATTCCTCAGTTTTTTAGTTTTTTTTTTTTTAAAATTTAAAAAAAACAATTAACGGGAAAAAAAAATAAAAAACAAAAATATGTTTTTTTTTTTTTTTATAGTTTTTTTTTTTCCCGAAGAAAAAAAAAAATTTCCCAACTGTTTTTTTAAAAAAATTTTTTTTATTTTTTAGGAAAAAAGCCAAAAAAAAAAGTTTAAAAGGGTTTTAAGGGAAGAACTTTTAGGTTTTTTTAGATTTTCCGCTAAAAAATGCCCCCCTTAAAAAAAAAAAAACCACTAAACCCAAAAAACGAATAAAATTTTAGTCTTTTAAATTTTTAACTAAAAAAAATGGCAGAAAAAATAAAAAAAAAGAAAAAAAGGGAATTGTTTTTTTTACCCAAAAAAACCCATTTCCCACCCCCCCCCTTAAAAAAAAAAACCTTTTTTTTTTTTTTTTTTTTTTTTTTTTTTGAAACCCATAAATTTTTCCCCCATAGATTTTTTTAAAATTTTTTTTTGGGGGGGTTTTTTAATAAAAAAAATAAAATTTTTTTCCTTTTTTTTTTTTTATTAATTTTTTTTTTAAAAAAATCCGGGGAAAAAAATCCCCCCCCGGGGGGGGACCAAAAAAACTTCCCCCGAAAATTTAAAGTATTTTTTTTTCGGATGGGGTTTTTTTTTTTGTGATTGGGTTTTTTTCCGGATCGACAAAATAAAATAAAACCGATTTTTTTTTTTTTTTTTTTTAAAATTTAAGGTTTTTTTATTGGGGTTGTTTTTTTCTAAGCCTTTTTTTTTACGCTTTTTTTTTTTTTTTTAGATTAAATTTATGAGGGGGAAAAACTTTGCAAGTTTTTTTCGGTTTTTTTTTCCCGGAAAAAAACAGTACTTGCTTTCGAAAGTTTTTTTTTTTTTTTTGTCCCTTTTTTTTCTTTTTTTGGAAGAACCAATTTTTCCCCAAAAAAGTTTTTAAAAAATTTTTTTTCAATACCTTGATACTTTTTTAAAATTTTTTTTTTTGGGGTCTTTTTTTTTTTTCATAAACTTTTTTTTTTTTTTGGGAAAAATTTTTTTTTTTTTTTTTTTTTTTTTTTTAAAAACCCCATTTTTTTTTAGGTTTTTTACTAAAGAAACCTTTGGCCCCCTTGAAGAAAAAATTCTTTTTTAGTACTTCGCATCCCGGGGGGCAAAAAAAAACGAAATTTTCCCCGGGGCCCCCGAAAAAGAAAAAATCCTTTTTCCCTTTTTTTTTTTTTATGAGTGGGGTTTTTTTTAGCTTCTATGGGTTTGAAAAAAGGTAAGTTTTTTTTTAGTTTTTTTTTTTTAAAAAAGGGAGAAATTTTTTTTTTTTTTTTTTTTTTTTTAAAAATTTTTTTTTTTTTTTTTCCTTTTTTTAAAAATTCCCCCCCTTTTCACCCCTAAAGTTTTTAAAACCCTTTTTTTTTTTTTCCCTTTTTTTTGGAAATACAAAAAAAACCCCCTTTTAAAGATTTTTTTTTTCTAAGGAAAAATAAATTTCCAATTTTTTAAGAAAAAACTATTTTTTTTGGTTTTTTTTTTTTTAAATGCAAAATGGTAAAAAAAAACTTACACCCAACCCTTTTTAAAAGATTTTTTTTTGCCCATTTTTTTTTTTTTTAAAAATTTAAAAAAAAAAAATAAGAACCATTTTTACATAAAGGGGGATATAAAATTTTAGGTAGAATGAAAAACGAACCACTTTTTTTTTAACAGTCTAATAAACGAACTTTTTTTCCCTGGCCAAAATTTTTTAAAAAGAACAGTTTTTAAATAAAAGAAAAGAAATTTGGGAAGTTTTTCCATTTTTCCGAACAAAAAAACTGCAAATCTAATTTAAACCACCCATCCCCTGGAAAATTTTTTAAACTAATTCGGTAAAGGTGGGTTTTTTTTTAAGTAAATTTTTTTTTTTAATAAAACCCCAAAAGGGTTTTAAACTCAAAAAAACAATTTTTCCTTAATATACATTTTTTTGGGTTTGATAATTTTTTAAACGTAAATGGGGGAAAATTAAAACTTTTTAAAAAAAATTATTTTTTTTGGATCCCCTTCGCCCAAAAAGCTTTCCCTTTTGTGGTCCCCCGATTCCCTAAAACCCAAAAAAATTTTCCCCCAAAACCCCAAAAGAACGTGGGGTTTTTTTTTTTTTTTTTTATAAAAACGGGAAAAAAACTTCCCCCCGGGTTTTTTTTTATTTTTTTTTTTCCCCTCCCCTTTTTTTGGGGGTTTTTTGGGGGCCTGGGTTTCCCCAAAGACTCAAAACCAAAATATTTTTTTAGAAGCAAAAAGGCTAACGCCCGTTTCTTTGGAAAAAAACCCAAAAAGAAAAGGGTGAGGGGTTTTAAAAGGTTTTTTTTTTCCCAAGCCTTTTTTTTGTAAAAAAGAAAAAAAATTTTTTTTTCGTGGTTTTAAATTCCCCAAAAAAAAAAAAAACCCCTTTAAAGGAAAAAATTTTAAACTGAAAACATTTTTCTAAAAAAAAGAAAAGGGGTTTTTTTTAATTTTTTTTTTGTTTTTTATGAAAACCCAAGTGGGGGTGCGGGCCCCAGGTTAAAAATTTGGGAAAATTTTTGGACCTAGTGGGGCTGGTAAGACCTGCTGTAATCCCCAAATTTTTTTTTTTTTTTAAAGCGAGCCATACTGACCCGGGGGGTCCAACCGCAAACAGGAAAAAAGAGAAAAGAAAAACCCAAAAACCTTTTCGGGAAAAACCCAAAAATTTTTTTTTGGGAAAAAATTTTTTGCCCCCCCCCCCCTTTAAAAAGAAAAAACTGGACTGAAAGGGGCATAATTTTTTCCCCACATTGGGGGGGGGAAAGGAAACCTTTTTTAAAAAGCCCCAAGAAAAAGGTAAATTTTTTTTTTTTTTTTTTTTTTTTTTTTTTTTTTTTTTTTTTTTTAAATTTGGTCCGTTTTTTATTTTTTAAAGTAGTAATAGGGTGCTTTTAAACCCTTTTTTTATTCAGAATTCCCTAAAAAAAAGGGTTTTTTTTTTTCCTTTTTTTAGTGGGGAAAAAACTAACTACGATTGTAAAAATCCATTCAAATTTAAAAAAAAATTTTTTAAAAAAAAAAAGAAATAAAGGAAAAAAATAATTTTTACTCTTAGCATGTCCCAAAATCTGTCCCCCAACTGGTTAAAATTTCTTTTTTAACCATAAATAAATTGAGAATTTTGTTTAAAATAAAATGAATATATTTTTTTAAATATTTTTTTTAAAATTTTGAAAGGGAAATCAATATTTTTTTTTTATGTCCGGTATTCCTAGACATCAGGTTTTTTTAAAAGGGTAGTTTTTTTTTTTTTATCCATTAATTTGTTTTAAGTTAGAAATATTCTTTTCTACTTTTTATGTTAATTTTTAAAATTAAAAATATTTTTTTTTTTTCTTTACAGTAATTGTTTTTTTAAAAATCTAATAAAAAAGTTTTTTTTTTTTTAAGAAATTTTTTAAATTTTATTTTTTGGGTTAAAAAAACAGGGTTTTTTTTTTTTTTTTTTTTTTTTTTTTACTGTTAAAATTTTAAAAACCCAAAAAATAAGTAAAAAAGGTTTTTCCCCGTTTTTGAAATTTTTAAACAAAAAAAACCAAATTTAAAAAATTAAATTTTTTAAAATTTTTATACTGGGTAAAAAAAAAAGTTTTTTTCAACTATTTTTTTTTTTTTCACGTTTTTTTAATTTCCCCCTTTTTTTTAAAAGGCCCCTTTTAAATAAATTTAAAAAATTTTTTTTTTTAACATTTTTTTTTTTTTTTTGGGAAAAACTTTTGAAAAATAAAATAAAAAAAATTTTTTTAAAACCCCCTCCTTTTTTTTTTTTAAATTTTCCCGACAAAAAATATTTGGCCCCCCCAAATTTTTTTGGGAAAGGGGGCCCCCCCGTTTGAATTTTCGAATTTTGGTTTTAAAAAAACCCTTTCCCCCTGGTTTTTTGGGGGGGGTTTTTTTAAAAAAAACCCCCTTTTCCCTGGCCCCCTTGGGGGGCCCCAATTTTCCCCCCTGTTCCCCCCCCCCCAATGCAAAAATAAAAAATTTTTTTTAAAACCACATAAAAATTTAAAAAACCCCAAAAACTCCCCGCAAACAGGGGGGGTTCCCCCCAAAAAACCCCCAATTTTTTTTTTTTGGTTTTTTTTTTAAAATTTTTTTTTTTTTTCCCCCCCCTGGAAAATTTAAAAATGGGGGGCCAATTACTTTTTTTTTGGGGGAAATAAAATAAACCTTTTTGAAAAAAAAAAAAGAAATTTTTTGGGGGTTTTTTTAAAATTTTTTTGTTTTTTTTTTTTAAAAATTTTGTCTTTGGGTTTTTTTTGTTTTTTTTTTTTAATTTTTTTTAAAAATTTTAGTAGATGGCAAAATCCCCCAAAAATTTTTGTTAAAAAAACCCCCCCTTTTTTCCCCCAAAAAAAATTTAATTTTAAACCCTTTAATTTTTTTTTTCCCCCCTATTTAAAATTTTTTTTTTATTTTCCCGTTCGGTTTTTTTTTTCTAAAATTTTTTTTTGGGTTTAAAATTTTAAATTTTTTTTTAAATCCCAAAAAACCCTCCTTAAAAAAATTTTTTTAAAATTTTAAATAATTTTTTTCCCCACAAAAATAATTTTAAATTTTTAAAAATTTTTTTTTTTTTTTTTTGAAAAAAATTTTTTTTTTAAACTAAAAAAAAATTTACCCCTTTTTAAAAAAAGACCCCTTTTTTTTTTTTTTTTGGGGAAAAAAAATGGGGTAAAAAAAATTTTTTTCCTTTTTAACCAAAACCCAAAAATTTTTTTAAAAAAAAGGGAATTTTTTTTTTTTTAAAAAAAAAAACTTTTTTTTTTAAATTATTTTTTTTTTAAATGGGTAAAATTTTTTGTTTGGGGGCCCCCTTTTTTTTTGGTTTTTTAAGAAAAGATTTTTTGGAAATGTTCCCCCCCGGGAAATTTCATCCCGAAAAAAGGAATTTCCCAAAAATAATTTTTTATTTCCCTAAAGGGGAAAAAATTTTTTTTTTTTTTTTTTGGGAAAAAGGGCCTTTCCTTTTACCCTATAAAAAAAAATTTCCGGGGAAAAGGGAATTTTTAAAAACCAAAAAAAATATTAAAAAATCAAGGGGAAAATTTTTTTTTAATTTTTTTTTTTAAAGCCTTTTTTTAA
The DNA here is from genome assembly GCA_019343175.1 of Oedothorax gibbosus. NCBI lineage: Eukaryota > Metazoa > Arthropoda > Arachnida > Araneae > Linyphiidae > Oedothorax > Oedothorax gibbosus. Next base: position 8,829 of record JAFNEN010006694.1, read on the forward strand.
AATGGCCCTTTTTTTTTGGCCCTTAAAAAACCCCCCCTTTTTTTTTAAATATATTGCAACCCCGGCCAAAATTTTTTTTAAAAAGTTAAAATTTTTTTTTTTTTTTATTTTCCAAAAATTTCTTTTTTTTTTTTTTTTTTAAGGGAAAAGGGTTTTAAAACCGCCCCCTAAATGCTGGGAGAAGCCCAAAAAAATTTTTCCCCGAAAAGGAAAACTTTTTTTGCCAAGGAAATTTTTTTCTTAAAATTTTTGCCCCAAACGGGAAAGCCCAAAACCCCTTTTCAAACCCAAAAAAAGGGTTTTTTTTTATTGGGGGAATGGGGGAAAAAATTTTTAAAAAGAAAAAGGTTAAAAAAAACCCTTTTTTTTAAATTTTTATTCCTTAAATTTTTTTTTTTTTAAAAAAAAACCCTCAAAAGGGGGTTTTTATTTAAAAAAAAAAATAAGCCCTTTCAATAAATTTAAACAAAATTTTAAACCCTTTGGGGATATCCAAATTTTTAAAAAGGGAAAAATTAATTTTAAAAATTAAACCGGAATTTTTAAAAAATTTTTAAAATTTAAATTTTTTTTTTTTTTCCAAAAGGGTTTTTTTTTTTTCCCCCCATCCCCGTAAAATTTTTTTGAATTTTTAAAAGTTTTTAAAAAATTAAAATTTTTTTTCCCCATTTAAAGCCCCATTTTCCCCCATTTTTTTTTTTTTTTTAAAAATTTCCCCTTTTTTTTATAATTTTTTTTTTTAATTACTTTTTTCGATTCTTAATTGACCAAAATTTGGGTTTTTTTGCTTTGGGCGGGCTAAATTTTCCCAAACAAAGAATTAAAAAAGCATCCAAATCCCCCCCCCGAAAAATTTCGAAAAGGGGGTTTTTTTTTGTTTTTTTCCCCCTTGCTTGTTTTTTGGGCCCCTTTTTTGGGGTTCCCTTTTCCCTTTGGGAACCTTGGGTCACCCCAAAGCCCCCAAAGGGGAAAAAATGGTTTTTTTTTGAAAAAAACCCAAACCTAAAATTTGGGAAATTTTTTTTTTCCTTTAAAAATTTTCCCCCCCCGGGGGGACCCAAAACAAGAATTTTTTTTTAAAAGAGTTTTTGGGTTTTTGGGGATTTTGGAAGGGGCCCAATTCCCCCCCAATTTTTTATAGGGGAAAAATTTTTTTTTTGGGGCCCCCCCAAATCCCCCCGTTTTTAAGGGGGCCCTTCCCCCCCCCCCCCCCCCTTGCAAATTTTTGGGAAAAGGTTCCCCCCTGTTTTTTTTAAGGGTTTCCCCCAAATTTTGGGGGCCCAAAAAAAAAAATTTTCCGGGCCCCCTTTTTAAAAAAAGCCCCCCCCAAAAGGAAAAATTTTGTTTGGGAAAAAGGGGGTTGGCCCCGTTGAAAAAAAATGGGTCCAAAAGTTTTCCCAAAAGGTGGGGTCAAAAGATTGGGGCCCCCCCTTTTTAAAACCCGGGTTTTTTTTTTTTTTCGGGTTTTGGGTTGGGCCCTACTTTGGTGGGTTTTCCCCCTTCCCTCACTTTTTAACTTGGTTTTTAAATTAAAGAAAAAACCCCGTCCCCCCCCCCCCCCAAATGCCCCCCCGGGAAAAATTTTTTGGGCCCCAACGATTTTAATTTTTTTTAAAATTAAATTTTAAAATTTTAAATTTTTAAAATTTTGTATTTTTTCCAACTTGTTTTTTTTTTAAACCCCTTTTTTATTAAAACCCCCACAAAAGGGAAATGTTTTTTTTTTTTTTGTAAAAAATTTTTTAAAAACCCGGGTTTTTTTCTTTTTTATTGGTAAAAAGGCCCCCCAAATTTTTTTAAAGGCCCCCCTTTTTTCCCCCTTGGGGTTAAAGGGGGTTTTTTTGGGGCCCCCAAAATTGCCAAAAAAATTTTTGGCCCCCAAAATGCCCAAAAAAGGAAAAAATGGGGGGGTTTTTTTAAAGTTTAAAATTTTTCCTTTTTTTTAGGGGCCCCCCTTAAAAAACTTTCCCCTTTTCCTTCCCTGTATTTAGGGACCCCCATTTTTCCCATGTTTTTTTCCAAAATTTAACCCGCCAAAAATTTTAAAAAGGGGGTTTTTTTTTTTTTTTTTTTAAAAAATTTGAAGTTTTGTTCAAGTTTAATAAAAATTAAAAAACCCCCCAAGGTTTTTTTTTTAAAAAAAAATTTTTTAAAATTTTTTTAAAAAAAAATCCCAAAAAAAATTAAAAAATGGTTTTTAAAAAAAATATTTGGCTTTTAAAAATTGAATTTTTTTTTTTTTTTTTTTTTTTTAAAAAATAAAATTTTTAAAAAAAAATTGAAACCCCCCCCCCCAAAAAGGTTTCCCAAAAAACCCAACCCAATTTTTAAACCCAAGGGTTAAAAAAATTTTGATGAAAAAAAATAAATTAAAAGGGGTTTGGTTTTTAGAAAAAAAAATTATTAAAAAAACTAAATATTAAAAGATTTTGGGGGTTTTAAAAATAAATTTAAGGGGGGAAATTTTTGGGTTTGGGTTTTTTTTTTTGGGAAATTTGGAAATAAAAAAAAAAATTTGGGAAATTTACTTTTTTTTTTTAATTTTAACGAACTTAAAAACGCCCCCCCAAAAATTTTTCCCCCTTTAATTCTTTTAAACCCAATTAAATAATTTTCCCCCCCCTAAACCCTTTTTTTTTTTTTTTTTTTAATTTAAATTTTTTAATTTTTTCAACCAAGGTTTAATTTTTTTTTTGAAAAAATTTCCCCCCCTTTTTTTTATACCTTTTCCCATTTTATTTTGTTTTTAGTTTTCCCAAGAAAAAAAAAAAAAAACCCTTTTTATTGAAGGCCCCCCCCCCCGGTTTTTTTAAAAAAATTTTTAAAAAAAAATTTTTTTTTTTTTTTCAAAGAAGGTAATACATAATTTTAAAAATAATTATTTGAAAATTAAAAAAAATCTACCTATTTATGGATGTATTGTAAAAAAAAATTTAATAGTTTAAATTTTATTGAACTCGAAACTCTGAATTTTTTAAAAGTTACCCTTTGTTTTTTTTTTAAAAATTTTGTTAAATCACATAGAATTTCAAAAAAAAATGTGTGGGTAACAAAAATATAATTTAACTTTAAATTTTTGCTTATTTTTAAACCTATTTTTTTTTTATTGTTTTGTATTTTTTTGACTGGACTAAGTTCCTATTGACGAGAAAATATCAATTCCCAAAAAATGTGTTTTTTTTTTTAAAAAGGCCCGTTTACTCTTATTTGGTTGAAAAAAGGTACTGCCCAAAACCCGTTATATTAAAGGTTTCTTTGAATTCTATTGATCCAAATGAATTTTTAGGGAAATTCTTAGCTTTTTTCGTCCCGCTACCACAACCTCAAATGTTTTTTTTTAAGTAAAGTTTTTTTTTCTTGGTTAATTAATTTTTGTTTTTTTCTTAAAATGGAGTAACTAACGAATCTAACTTTTAGACCAATTATAACAATTATTTTTAAAACAGATATTAGGTGTGTTATCCTGTCCCCCTCTTTACTAAAAACACGAAAAAAACGAAATATAAACAAAAGCTTAAAAAGATTTTCGTCCCCCCTTTTTAACCATTATCCAAAATAAATTTTTTTTTTTTTTTTTCAATTTTTTTTCGAACTAGGATAATGTAACTGAGATGCCAGTGGGTTTTTGAGGGTGTCATGCTACCATATGACACTGCAAAGGGCCCCTAACTTTATAGGGGGAGGGGAGCCTCCCCCCCCCCCAAAAATTTTGGGAGAGGGGAGCGCCATTAAGGCGCCCAAAATTGGTTGTCCCCCCCCCTTTAATGTTTTTAAAAAATTATTAAAAATTTTTTAAAACAAATTTATTTAATTTAAAAAAAAATTTTTAAAAAGTATTTATTTTTAATTTTCATTTTTGGGTGCCCAAAGCAAGGCGCCCCCCCTAAAATTTTCCCCCCCAATAATTTCGTTCCCGCCAAATTTTTTTTTCAGACCAAACTCCTTTGAAATTCTTACCGCTTCAGTCCCAGAAAAAAGGGAAAAAAAAAGAAAAAAATTCCACCCCGAAAAAC
>JAFNEN010006695.1:0-14821 GCA_019343175.1 Oedothorax gibbosus
GTAAAACTTTCCCCTTTTTTAGTCATACTATTATTTTAAAAAATATTAACTTAGTAAAAACCCCTTATTTTAAAATACTCTATACGGTTTCCCAAAAATTTCCCTATATTCTAACTCTGCAATGGCAACAATCGAGTTTGTTTATACTTTAAGCATATTAAAGTATTGATTGTCAGAACGGGGACCCCCCATGTAACGAGGGGACGGCGGGAGACCAAAAAGGGGGGAAAAAGGGCCAGTGTTTGCCATTTTAGGAAAAAAAATACTACAAAAAAAATCATTTAATCAAAAAATTTAAAATTTTAGAAAAAGTTTTAAAGTCACTAAATAGTTTCAAAATGCAGCTAGTATTTTACAATATTTTTTTTTAATTTTAGAATTAAATTTTTGAAAATTTTTTTTTCGTAGTATTTTTCTTTTTAAAAAGTGGCAAAAACATGGCCATTTTGCCCCTTATTCGGGTCCCCCAGGGGGCGCCCCGTCGTTAGCATTGGATCCCAACGTGATCTGACAATCTAATATTTTAATATGATTCTATGTTTAAAAAAAAAATAGAACATGGGGGAAAAAATGGACGGGAAATTATAAAAAAATCGCGCAAATCTCTAATTTAAAAAAATTGTAAAAATACTGAATATTTGATAATTTTTTAAAAAGGGAAATTTTTAAAAATTAAAAATTTAAAAATATTTTTACGTATGGGAAAAAAGTTATTTAAAATTTTCATACCAGTTTTTTTAAAAAAGGGGGACGTAGTGAGTTGGGAGTATAGCGAGCAGGGGGCTCCCCTATTTTAATATAAAATAGTATAGTAATTCAACTGTTTAGTATTTTTTAATTTTTATATATTTACGTTTCATTACATAGTGAGCATCAATTTTTAAAATACAATTTTTTTTTAAATTTTCTTGTACAAACTGGTAAATTTGGGTAGCTTTACTTCAAAAAACTTGTAACAGAAGTGCTGCTACCATCTTTATGAAGTAAAAAAAAAATTTTATTTGTTTTTTCCGTTTAAAAAGGAAAAATTGGGGAGTTTGGCCAAAAATTGCAAAAAAAAAAACGGAAAATCGAATCGCAACGTATTGTGAACTTGATTTTTGCTAGTGCTGAAAACATTTATACAGAACTTTTCGTAGTTTTTAGCTTTCATATGTCGCCTGGACTTTCTGGTTTTCTTTGTTTTACGATTCAAATGGATAGTCGGGGGGGCATGGCCTAAAAAATTTTAGGCACTTTAAGGCGTTACGTTTTTCAAAAGCGTGGTGACACTCTTAAAAAAAAGAGGAATCCACTCCTAAGGGGAAGTCATTTTCGGCATGGAAAAGGGGTGGAAAATTAAAATAGACTGATTAAAACCGCTCGTTTTAAGAGGTAGGGCGAGATTGTTTTTCTTTATTTTTTTTTCCCCACCCCGTAAAAAGAGGAAACCCCTCCCTGTAGGGGAAGGCTTTTTCGGCAGGGAAAAGGGAGGGGAAAAATTAAAAATCAGAATGATTTAAAAAAACCGTGGGTTTTTTTAAGAGTGTTTTTTAAAATAAAATTTTTTGAATCTATTGGGCCAAAAAAGAGGAATCACACAAAAGATATTATTGACACAATTATTAATTTAGGGTTTAAAAAAAATTTAAAAAAACCAAAAAAAATTTATTTTTATACAAGCGAAAAGTAACAACAAAAATTCCTTATTGCTGCCAAAATTTATAGTACTCTACACCCCCGTAGTTTTTAAATATGTTTTTCCCATTTTTTAAAAGGGTTTTTTATATGTCATCCAAAGGTTTAAAATTTTTTGTAAGATTTAAATTTTGAAAAATTTAAAATTTTATTGTATATTTTACAAAGGGAAAGGAACGTGGAGGAGCTAAAATTTAAAAAACTCAACAATTTTAAATTTTTTAATTTAAAATTTAAATATTTGAAGAAAAAATTTACATTAATTTTCACAGCTTAAAGGTTTCCATTAGACATTTTTTTGATATTAAAGGTAAATGTTTTTAGTATTAATATTAAGTTATTTTAAAAAATTGGACCCATTTTTAAAAAAATTAAAAGAGTAGTTTAATACAAGGTGAAAAATTAAAATGGGTGAAAATTAATCCCTTTCGAAAATGGCCCCTGACGAACAAGACAGCTTTTGGGGGACTTTTCTAAAAACGGCGCTACATTTGTTTACTTTTCATTAAAATAAAAGGGCAGCCTTTTTCTAATTTAAAACTCTTTGTTTCCTTGCACAGAAGCCACGCCCCAGGGTTTCGGATCAAAAAAACGCGCGGAGAAAATCAGATGAAAGGAAATTTCAGGGGGTTTTAAATTTTGTCTTCATCTGTTTGCTCGGCGAGTTTTATAGCTTTAGCTTTAAACATAAACTTTCTTTTAGAGAAAGACAAATTTCCAATTCGAACCAATTTTGGGAAAATAAATCAAAACACCCAGTTATTGAATTTGGTAGTTTAAAATTGTACTAGAGCCGTCTTAGAATTTCACCCCCTAGTCAACTTATGGATCAATTAATATCTTTGGGGGGGAAGGGGAAAAATTAAACGAATTTTGCGGGACAATAACGGAATTAGAATATATCGCTTTGAAGAAATAGCACGTAATGGAAAACAAAGCCTACCCTGATTCTTTAAAGGTGCCTTTGAAAGGTTTGTGGGGGTTTTTTACCCGGAAGCTTACTTTAAAGTCAATTCTGACAATTTAATCTTTTTTGGTTGCATGAATGTTTACCATTCAATATTTTTTAAAAAAGGACTATTGTTTGAAATTTAAATTTAAAAATTCATGCAATTTCCCCCATTGTTCATGGTGTGGCAAAACCCTTTTTTCAGCTCTTTTAATTTTTTTAATGTTTCTTTAACATATTTTTAACGCAAGGTTTTGGTTGGGAAACTTTGCGTTTTTTTTTTTTGAAAAGCCTTTTTAAAGGGCTGTCCCGTCCCATGGAGCTAATGTATTAGGTTTTTAAAACACAACTTTTGGGAAAAGAATTTCTTTTCCAAAGGTATCCCCTTTTTACCCGGTATGAGAATCGTAAAAACACCATTTAAAAAAAAATTTAAAAGAAAATAAACATCGGGGGTAATTTAAAATTTTAAATGATTAAAAGTTTTAAAAAAAGTGTCCCCCAAACTGTTTTATATTTTTGGGGATTTTAAAAATTTTAAAAATTTTATAATTTAAAAAACTAGATAACATTTTCGTTTCCCAAATTTTTTTCATTTTGATGTTATGTTAATTCCCACCTGTGGAAAAAAAAGGGTAAAAATGGCAAAAACAAAAAATCTGCGGAAAATTTTGATTCCCCAAAAATAAGCATTAGCCCCTATGGACTGACAAAATTCCCCCTAAAACCAAATTTATAAAAATTTAAGGAAATTTTTGAATAAAATTGAATAAAAAAGCTTTATGGTATTTAAAGAAAAAAATAAAGTTTTAAAAATGTATAATTCATTAAAATGATTTAAAAAATTTACCACTAAACCCGGTTTTGGATCCACAACCACCCCATTGGAAATAAAATGGTTTTCCTCTTTTGTAAAAAGGATAACATGATGTTACCATACAAAAAAAATTTTAAAAAATTAAATTTTTGCAAATTAAATTTAAAATTTTTAAATATGGGATAAAATATATTTTTTGATTTGAAAAAAGTGATTATTTCATAAATCAGAAAAAAAGAATAGAATAGAATATTTGTAATTTAAATTTTTAAAAGGGAAAAAAAAAAATTTTGATGTTTATAGCATTTAAATATTACAGAGACTTATCTAAAAATTTTTTATGAGTTAAAATTTTTGAATGCTTCAAAGATTAAAAAAATTCTTTAGTTAAAAAAGATATCAGATTTAAAGTATTTTTTTAAAAAAAAGTTTATTTTTTTTGTTTTCGAGTTTTATAAAAACTTTTGCACTGGAAAAAAAAATACTTTTAAATTCAAAAATTTTTTTAAAAAAAAAATTTTAAAAATCGTCAATTTTGGGGTTGTTTTAGGTGACTATTATTTCCAGTTTTCATTCCCTTTTTTTCTTAGAGCAGAACTGAAATTGGTTTCTTTGTTTCCCAAGTGACATGATTCACCAAAACCCAGACCCCCCCGGAAAAAAAATTTTTTGCATTTCCCCAATTTTTTTTGCCACTCAAGACCCAAACCTGCCCTTGAAAAAAACTTAAATTTTTCGGTTTAAAAATTTTTGTTTCAGTTTAAAAAAACTATTTGGGGTACAATAAAAAACAATGAAAAGCTAAATTAAAAAAAAGATGCTCCCCCCCAAAAAACTTTTTTTGGTTTGCCCTTTTTCCCGGGGGATATTATGTCATTTAAAATAAGAAAAACAAAAAAAAACACCCTTTTCCCGGCAAAAATTCGCAGCCATACAAAAAGGTAAAATGGTTCCATCTAAAAATCTAACATAACCCCATCGATTTTTTGTTGTGTTTTGCCCAGATTTAAACTGAAAAAAAAATACAAAAAAAAACTTTAAAAACATAAATTTTAAACCCTTAAAAATTGCCTATTGCCCCCCCCCCAAAAAAAAAACTAAGCTCCTTATCTCTTTTACGTTGTATTTTAAAACAATTTCACAAGAAAGGGCGGAAAAATTTTTTCCCCAAAAAAAAGTTTTTAAAATTTGTAATTTTTGCTGGAAATGAAAAGTGTGCCTTTACCCCGGTGCAAGTCGTCAAAAAACCAAAATTAATATTTTTAGTAGGTTTTTAAAACCCAAATAAAGGTTGGGGGTTACAGAATCTGGTTTAATTAAAAACCCCTTTTTCCCCACAAAATTTAGCTCAACAGGAAAAAAACCTTTTTTCACCACATAAAGAAATTTGCCCAAAAAGGGAAATTTTGGTGTTGTAATTCCCCAAATTTTAAAAAGCCAAAATTTTATTTTTATTTTCTTCTTTTCAGAATTTTAATTAAAACGTTATCGGGTTTTCAAAAAATTTTTTTGAAGTTCAAAAAATAAAAATGTATTTTTTTTTAAAAATATCTTTTAGTTGGGCCCCCAATTTCCCCTTTTTCATTTTTTTTGAAAAAATTTAGTTATTTTTTTATCGTTTGTTAAATTAATTTACAGTTCGAAAAAAAAATAATTAGTAAAATTTATGCTTTTAAAAAATAAAAGCGAAAAATTTTCACATTTTTATGCAAAATTTTGAATTTCTATGCATCCTTTTTTCCTATATATATAATAAAACCCTAAAAGAACCCCATTGTGATATTACAACAATCCAAACTGAATTAGATTTCATAAATAAAAAATTTTTTTTTTTTTCAAAAGTTTTATTTTTTTTTAAACTAGAAAAAAAATAAACCCCTATTCGCAAAAAAAAACCGGGGCTAAAAAAAGTTTTAATTGATCCAAATATATGTACAATTTAATCCATTATAGGATAATAAAATTGTTATTATTCCCGCTCGGTTTTGAAGTATAAAATACGTTAATTATATTACCTTTAAAAACCAAAAAAAAAAAAAAAACGCTATAAAAGTAATCATAAAACCATCGTAATTTTCCCCATAAAAAAAAAATGAAAACCCTTTTGCTAATTTTGGGGGTTTTTTTTGGAAAAAATTTGGCGAAAAAGAGATATAGCTCAAAACCTTATTACACAGTTTAGCCCAGGGCCCTTTGAGAAAAAAAACCAGCTTATAAAAAAAAAAAAAATATTTTTTGGCGCGTTTGGGTAAGAATTGGCGATTTTTGGCAAAAATTTGGGCGAAAAAATGAAAACAGAACCAAAAAAGTAGCTCTAGTACGAGGGCCCTTTGAACAACCACATAGTTATAATTCGGAAGTATTTAAATAAGCACATTTTTGCAAACAACAAACCTCAAGAAAAAATCCCACCTAAACCCACAATAAAATTTCTTCTAAGGTAATGACAACAGAATAAAATAAAAAAAATTTTTAATTTTTAAAATTTTCGTTAAAAGTTTTTTTTAATTTTTTTAGAAGAGGGATCAGAATAAAAAAATGACGGACTTCGAAAAATGGTGTATTTTTTTTAAAATATTTGAATTTTTTTTCTAAAAAAAAGAACATTTTTTAGGTCTGAAAAATTTAAAATCTGTAACTTTAAATATGAATTACACATTTGTGCCAAGTTTCGAGTCAAACAAAGTCTGTTTAGAGTTATAAGAGACTACCCTCCCCCCCCCACACACTCAAAAATTCATTTTTTTTAATAGATAAAGTTTCTCGTTCGGAAAACGAAATGGCAACAGTGAAAATAGTGAATGAAAGGGTTTGCGTTTTTTTCATTGTACATTAAAATTTTTCGTTATTTAAACTTTAAATAAACTTCTAATTAAAATTTTTTAATGAAATTTTTAAGTGCCCAGTTCGATTTTTTTTCTTTAAATGAGGGATCCCACTTTTTTTTGAGACTTACGGGGTCGTTTTGTGAAAGTGGGTGACAGACAGCGGCGGACGAACCAAATACCCCACTTTTTTAAATTTTAAAAAGTAGTGTGGAAGCTAAAAAATGAAAAAAAAGTACGCGTGACAATAATTTTATTAAATCCCGCAAAGGTTGTCTTTTTTTTTTCGACTTGTGTAGTAAATTAATTTTTACGAAATCGCCGATGAACAGAGCGGACCATGTAAGTTAATTATAGAACTGAGTTTTGAAACCAGCCTTTCAATTAATTTTTCTAAAATTTTTTTAATTACCTGCGTAAAATGGCATTTTTTCCTCGTAAGAAAAATTTGTCGATAGTTTCGGACGAAGTCAGAGACTTCACTGTAAAAATCTAGTACAACTTCGCCCCAATCTATGATTTGTTTGGTTGGAAAAGATAGGCAATATTTTCTCCCCGTATAACCCCGACCAAAAAAAAAATTTAAAAGACATAACAAAACATTTCAACCATCTCATATTATACCCAAATGGGAAATTTTTTAATGTTTAATTTTTAAATGTTCTTTAATTTTTTAGTAGAAGCTAAAAGAAGCCATTTTTGAAATGTTTTTTCTTCTGTGTCCGGGACCCAACTTTCACATCTCAAAACCCACCCAAATAATTGGCGCTAAAATAAAAGCTTACATGTTAAAAAAATTTAGTGATGATTACACCAGTTCCTGGAAAAATTTTCCCCAATTTGGGGAATAAATATACCAATTTTGTGGTAAAATAATAAATTTGAGCACGCCAAAATGGTAAATAACCCCCAAAATAGTGATAGCAGCTAGAAAAACCCCGGATTCGTTAAAGGAAACATGCAATCTTGCACCAATTTTTAGCTTCCTCACTCTTTTAAAACGAAAAAAAGTGGAAGGTATTAATCTTTTCAGCCCGCTTGTCTGTTGACGTCCTTCTGTCCGTACCCACTTTAACCCAAACTAAAATGCTACAGACAAGTGTGTACTAAAAAAATTAGCGCATCGAAATTAGAAATACATTAAAATTTCAGAAAAGAATTAAAATTCGAAGTACTTAAATTTTTTAAAAAACTAAAAAATTAAAGTTTTTTTAAAAAGCAAAGAAGCCTTTTTTTTATTAGAATTAAATCCCCATTGCCTTTTTAAAACAATCGCCGATAAACTTAATTTTTTTAGCAAAAAATTTAAAAAAAAATTTATTTTTGCGACATTGTCATTTTGGAAGAGTCATATATTTTTTCACTACGAGTTCTTTGTATGTGTAGAAATTTTTTCATTCTTTTTAAAAAAGCGAAGAATTTATATATTTTTTTTTAAATTTAAAAATTAATTTTTTGCAAACATAAGTAAAAATTTATAATTTTCGAAAAAAATAAATAAAAACTACCCAAATTTTAGCATGAAAATTTTTTAATATAAAATTTAAATGCTGTGTTTTGGGCCTTTTTTACCCGTTAAAACAACGTTGTTGGAAGCGGGTTAAGGGCAGATTCTGTTTCAAACCCACTTGTTTCAAAAAAATGTGTAGCAAATAAAATTTATTCCTATTTCAGCCCAAATTAAAACTAAGTTTTTTGAAACTTAAGCTGTTAAACCTAAGATTTTACTTCACTTAGATGAAAGTTTTTGGTTTTCTTTTCTTTTTTACTAAGAATTTTTTTTTTAAACTTTAAGCCCTTTGAAAATTTTTTTTTTAATATTTTTTAAAAGTAAAGGGAAACTGAAAATTAATTTTCATCTTTTTATAGAATTTTTTTTTTTTTGAAGACACAAAAAGAAGGTCAAAAAACGATTTCGGGGTCTTACAAAAGATCTGGGCCTTGATCCCCATAGATATCACATTTAAAATTATTAGTTTGGCAGATCACGGCCCACCAATCTAACGAGGGGACGGCATGGAGGCCCAAAATAAGGGGCAAAAGGCCAGTTTTCCCTCCATTTTAAGGAGAAAAAATACTACGAAAAAATATCATTTAATTCTAAAATTACAAAAAAAATACCCGTAAAAATACTGCTGCTTTTTGGGAAAATCTTTTTAGTGCTTTAAACCCTTTTCTATTATTTTTTTTTAATTTTAGAATTAAAGGGGTTTTTTTTTCTTTAGTATTTTTCTCCTTAAAGTGGCAGCGCTGGAGGCCAAAAAAAGGGGGCAAAATTGCCAATTTTGCCCCTTTTTTGGGGCCTCCTTTCCGGCCCCTTCGTTAGCATTGGGGGTCACTGACCGTAAATCTAATATTTTAAACTATGTATCTATTTTTGATCCCCCAGCATCCAAAAAATGAAGGGGACCCCGGCAAATTTAAAAGTGGATACTTTTTTAAATCCCTAAAAAATTCTTTTTTTAAATCTCCATATTTTTTTTTATTCCCCCAAATTATTTTGAAAAATATTTTAAAACTGAAGATGAATAGTTGGGTGGGGTTTTTTTATTGGTCTTTGGGAAAGGGTTTTATGTTGTGGCTACTAAGCCATACATCTTTTTATAAGTATTTTTTTTAAATTTCATTCGCGTTTTTTAAAACCTTTTATATACAAAATTTTTCATAGGGAAAACACAATTTTTTTTTCGATTTTTTTCAATTTCCTAAACACCATACTACAAAAAATTCCCCAAAAGGGGCCCGGGGTTTTGATCCCGGGAAAATTAAATTTGGAAAAAAATTTGGGTTATACTTTTTACCAACCCAAGAAAATTTGGGGAACCCAATGAAATTTTTAGAATATTATGGGGAATATAAAAAAATTTTAGTCCCCGCTTTAAAAATAATGGATATAAAGGCTCACCAGTTTTCTCGCCCTTCCCTTTAGTGCCCATCTTCAAATTTGTTTTATTACCCCACCCTTGTCCCTTTTGCTGAAAACCTTTGTCATCCCATCCTTGATAATTGGAAATAGAAAGGGAAATTATTTCCATTATAGCGATAAAAAATTAAATTTTTCTTTTGAAACAAGCTACTATCAATAGTTTCCATGCGTCAAAAATTTTAAACCCCTTTTTTGCATAAATTTAAAATTTTAAATTTTTTAATTTTTTTGCCGTGATTTTTTTAAAAGCTATTTGTGTAATTAATACAAAAATTTTAAAGGTAAAAAAATATTTGGGAACCAAAAAAATGCACTTTAAAATTTGAATTTATAATCTTTTTTCCCCTTTTTTTCTATTTAAAAAACAAATTCCCACTGACCAAAAACCAAAATTTTGTTGAAGACTATATTATGCTTTTTAAACTTTACTGTTTTAAAAACTGAATAGGCATTCAAAAAACCCCCACAAAAATCTATTTTTCGTTAAACAAACAATGAAAAGTAAAACCAGGTTTTTTTAAAATGGCACTTATAAGTACCGTCAGGTCATAAAGGACTGGGGGAAAAATAACTGAAGTTAAATTTTTCTGAAGTTTTAACTTTATTTTTAAGACTTTAATTTTCCAAAAAACCGAAACCAATTTAAATCAAAAATTTTCACCTTGCCCTTTTTTCTCCAAATGAATAATAAAAAGGGGTAAAACAGGGGGCTTTACAAGTGAACTTATCGTCAGTAGGTGGGGGTTTAAAAAGGAAAATTTGTGTATCGTCAAAACGGTTTGCCTGAATTTAAAAAGGGGTGTCCCAAACCCAAAAAGTAAAACAGCGCACAAAATAGCTCTCAAAGCGGAAAATGCTTCCATTTTGACCAACCCTTTCATAAACAATATTTTTTACCTTTTGACGGGGGGTCGTAGTCAGTAACCCCCTCTGACCTTCAAACCTCTCTTCCCTAAAAAATTTTGGCGAATTTTGAATGGCATTGTTTTTCGCTTTTGTAATTGGTTTATATGGGCCCCTACTTAAACCACGTCATTTTTTTTGGGACTATGGAGTCCTTCTATAAAGAAGGTGTAGGTTCCCAAAAGTCACTATTAACTAAAAATTGATTTCCCGAAAAATAATATCTTCTCCCCAAAAAAACTGGAGTAAGACGCCCAAAACACTTTTTGCGCACTTTTTCCCCAATTCCCCAAATTGACCACATAACCAAATTTTTTTTTTGGGCGGGGTTAGTCGCCCGAAAATTTAAATTCATTGTTTTTGGGGTGCTCCTCTCACGATTAGAAGTTTGGTGGGGGCTGGTACATATTTAATAATTTAAAACAAAAAATTTTAAAAAAAAATTTTTTTTTTTGACATCGACCCTTTAAAATGCGTCAAATTATTTCAAAAACGAGAATTTTTGTAGGGTTGGGACATAAAATATTTTAAATTGTTTTTAAAAGCGGGGAAATATTACATATTTTTTAAGTTTTGAAATAAAAATTTAATTTTTTGCAAACGTAAGTAATAATTATTAAATTTTTTTTCGAAAAAAAAATAAAAAAACGGCCAAATTTAGCATGCAAATTTTTTAATATAGAATTTAAAGGTTGGGGTTTTGGCCCGGTTTGGTGCTTGATCTCTGATGGAAACAAAAATTCTCACTAACAGGGAATCGTCCATTTCCAAAGGGGGCGTAAAAGTTTTAAACGAAAACCAAAAAAACCCCCAGTAATTTACAATCATTTTTCAAGGTAAAAGGGGTCGAAACCTGGGGCAGGCAAAAAAATCGAACCGGGGCCCACTATCTTTTGCTTTTTCGGGACTTACAACCCCCAAGTTTTGGGAGTACGTATGGGGCGTAGACGTAGAAAAACAAAAATGAAAGACTTTACAAATATCCGGGCCCCATAGCCGGGACTCGACCCCGGGAATTTTGGGACTGCCTGTCCAGTTTCCCTGATAATACAGTAGTAGAAGTGGGGGATAGCCCCCGGGGTGACGCATTCACCCCTTTTATCAAGAAAATGGGTCATGCCCCCCCCCCTCACTGATAATAAAAATAAAACCCCCCCCCCTAAACCTCTCTTTTTTAAATTTGGGCCGTTTTCTACTTTAAAAAAAAAGGAAAACAAGGGCAATATTTAAACCCTTTTATAATTTAAGTTGGTTTTTCAGTTAAGCCAAACTTTAGTTGTGGGGTTTTTTGTGCAAAAAGCTCGAATGTACGTAATGTGATCCAAAATTTATCTTTTTAGAAAAATTTTTATTTCCCTTTTTTAATTTAAAAAACTTTTTGGGAAAAACAAAAAGGGCAAAAGGTTTTTTCCCCCAGAAATAAGCTTCAAAGTTTTTTGTTTGCCAAAATTTTCTGTCATTCACAAAAATTTTTAGTTTTTTTTCATGATATTTTTTGTTTGGTTTTTCAAAAAGCTTGGGGGCTTTTTTTTTTAACCGTGATTTAAAGTAAAACAAACGAAAAAAATTTTTTTTTCAAAACGCCTCCCGCACTTGGCACGTTCTTCCCCCCGAAATGCTTCAGATTTGGGGAGTCGTTTAGTGGGAAAAAGTGCTAAGTGGGCATTTTTGGGGGTAATTTTTGGGCCCCTAAACCCCTTTCTAATTTCTGACTTAAACCCTTTCCCAAATTTTTAAATCTTTTCTGTTTGAAAGATAGGAAATTCACATATATCTTTTATAAATTTTTAATCGTTTGCCCCGTCCGTCCATCATTTTTTTCCCGTCCGCCATATCCCTTTTAATTTTCCGGGTTCCAAAAGTGGCCCGATTTTTTAAAATTTTTTTTTGGTTAGAAAATAAAAAAAATTTGATGACTACAAGTATAGTGTTTTTGGCCCGCTGCCCCGTACCCTGCTATTTGTTTCTGTCCGACGTCCTCTAAACCCCCCCCCCCCCCCCCCCTTTTTAACCCCTCCAAATTTTTTAAATTATTTTCTTCAATCACCCAATTAAAATATAAGGGAATAAAAATATTGGGGATTTGGGGGGCAATATTCCAAAATTTAAAATTTTTGCTTTCTACAAAAGTTTTGGGGGGGTCATCTAAAATTTTTTTTTTTCATTGATCCGTTGTCCCCGTCTGAAAATAAATTTACGTTTGAAATAAAAAAGCTCCCGGGCTTCAAATTTTTGTACCCAAAGGGTTCCCCCCCATTCCGGTTGGGGCGTCATAATAAGGGTTTTTTGGAAAAAATTGCGCATGCAAAAAATAGATTTCTGCTATAAAAATTTTTTGGGTTTTTTAAAGGGATTTCTGAACAACCCGGGAAAAAAATACAGACTTTCCCAAAATTTTATACAAAGTGTTTTCCCCGTTTTGTCGGGGCCTCAAAAAAAAGTTTTTTACAAAAATTGTGCATATGCAAGGAGTAGCGGGCCCAAAAACTTTTTTGGGTTTTACAGTTATTGAAAACTTTATAAGGGATAATTAAATTTTTAAAAAGAGCGTATTGATACATAGTGTTACACATCCTAGTTTTTTTTTTTAACTATCATTCCCCTTATCTTAGATTTTTTCGTCCGTCGCCCCATACATAAGGATTTTTTTGAGTATTTTTTTGTTAAAGAAAGGTTTGGGTTTTAAAAAATTTTTTTAGAACTTTTTTGGGTTTAAAGTTAGAAAGAGAATTTTTAATTGAAAAAAATTAAAAAAAAAAAACCCTTATCAGAAAATTTTAAAAATAAAAAACTTTTAAGAATAATAAGACAAAACAAATTAAAAAAAAAAAACAAAAAAATAGCCCAAGAAACACCCAAAAGCATGGAAAAATATTAAATTTAAAAAAATTTAAAAAAAAAAATAATGCAAAATTTAAGTTTTCGCAAAAAAAATGTTTAAATAGTATTTAGATAAGAATAATTGAAATTTTAAAACCCAAAATTTGAAATTAAAAAAAAAATAAAAAAAATTTTTATGGGAAGATAAAGATCCTAAGGTTATTTACGTTTTTTTTTTTCCTTTTTTTAAATTTAAAGGGGTTTTAAACAAATTTTTTGAAAGCTACTTTAATTTTCAAAACATTTCTAAAACGGTCGAAAAGTGATCGTTTAAACAATTTTTTTTTTACAAACGTGATTCACAGTACTTTTTTTAAAGTCCTCGATATTTTAAAAAATATCAAGAACTTTAACGTTTTATACTTTTTTTTTTTTTTTAAAATCAATTTTTTATAAAAATTTTTAGTTTTTTAAAATAACCCCCCCCCCAAAACAAACTCTTGAAATTAAAATTTTTACTTACCGTATAAGCTGCAATTCACCCCCTTCAAGCAAAAAAATTTAAACTTTCCCCCTTGCTTTTTAAATTCCCTTTTAATAATTTTAGGAGTTTAGGACATTGCACAAAATGGGGTTCGATAGCTTTAGGGGATCAAACGAAAAATGGCTTAAAACGTTTTTTTTACCCCTAATTTATTTTTTTTAAAAAAACCAGATGGGGTTTGAATGTTCGGGGCAAGTTTTTTTAAAAGCGAACTGCCCATTTTTTCCCCAGAGCAGGTGCAAAATTTTTTTTAATTTTTACCATCTGGTTTTGCTGCTAAAATTATTATGTTTTGTTTATTTTCAATAAAAATCAGACGACATTCAAAGTAGATAATATTTTTTAAAAAGTTAAAACCTTTAATCCGTTTAAATTTTTTAAAAACAAAAATTTTTTTTTTTTTTTTTTCCTTTTTTTTTCTAAATGCACTCAAAAAACCCCGTTTTTAAAGCATTATAAATTTTATTTTTTTGATTTTTATTTTAAAAATTAAAGTGAATTTGGAAATATTAAATTTCATTTTTTTTGAAAATTTTTTTTGATTAAAACCACAAAAGAAACCCTTTGTTTTTGCTAAATTTAAAGCAAGGGGAAAGTCTGAAAAATTTTTTGCAAACGGTCACTTTGCACGTTTTTTCCACTAAACATCGTTCAGAAGGAAGGGTTCAGACGTTGGAAGAAAATGCCAAAGGGTCCTTAGCACGTTTTTTCCCTTTAAAAAATGACGAAAAACGCGTGCACCTACCCAAATTCGTATGCGAAAAAATACGAAATCGAAATTTTCTAAAAAATTGAAAAACTGTTGCACAATTGGTAAAGTTTTAAGCCCGGAAAAAACAGGGTCCCTTTACAAAAAAATTCAATTTTTTTCAAAAAATGTCCCTTAGCACGTTTCTTCCCCCTGCTCTTCAAAATTTTGATGTATTTTTCTAATTTTTTTAGGTTTAAAAGAAAAAAAAAGGGATCCCCCCCCCCCCTTTTTTTTTTCCCCCCCTTTTCCCCCACGGATTTCATAAATTGTAATCACCCTTTCCAGCATATTTGAAACTTTTGGAGGGTTTTCCCCGCCTTTTCCCCTTGCAACCCTTTGGTTTTTGAGTTTATTATGCTTTTTCACAATCATTTTTTTAGCCTCTTTTTCAACCCCCTTTAAAATTGAACATTTTCAGGCACTGCTCCAGCTGAGCACCAAAATTTAAAAAAAAAACCCCGACAAACCAGCGATTTTTAAGGGAAAACCTTTAGGATATTTAAGGGAGTTTTTGTTTCCCTTTTTGCAAAAATCATCTAAGAGAAGATGGGCTGGATAGAAAATTGGTTTAAGACAATGAAAAACAATTCTTCTATTTTTTAAAACACA
>JAFNEN010006696.1:0-15225 GCA_019343175.1 Oedothorax gibbosus
TGCTTCACTTGGGTTAAAAAAGGTGCGGGGGTTTGTTTGTCCTGCACAAAAAAATTCTAAATTTTAAAAAATGATATTATTAAAGGACTGACCATTTTTAACAGATAAAGTATCCTTTTTTTGCGATTTTTATTATGAAAATTTATTCAAATTTTAAAACCGTAAATGTGCCAAATTTTCGGGCAGGAGTAACTCCCCCAAATTCTTTCTGGTCTTTCAAACCAAATGTATGAGCACCCCTTGGGCAATTACTCAGGCAAATTTTAAAATTTTAAACTTACCCTATTTTCTCACAAAATATCACAATATGTTTAACACTTCTTAAAATTACTACAAAAAGTATCTTTAAATTTTCCCAGTCCCTTCTCGCCTATCTTTTTTAACAAAGTTTTCTTTCACTGTCGCTTTTTTCTTCTCTTTATTAATCTGAAATAAAGGGCACACTGATCCTCTTGTAGCTGGCATTTTGGATGTTGGCAGTGGTCTATTTTTGTGGATGCGGGGATGAGAGCAAAGACTTGCAAAAGACGGGGAATTTGGCAAACTTAAAATTGACCAGCTCACTTCCCAAGTCACGGGGGTTTGCAGCCCCTCTTGGCGATTTTTCATAATTTTAAAATACTTTTCTTCTCAAGAGTTCTAAAATGGCGGCAAAAAAAGCTTTAACTTTCTGTATCAACATGTAGAGGGCGTTAAATATAAAAAAAACTTCTCAAAAATAAACTTTTTTTTAAATTTTTTTTGTAGTATTTCAAAAACGTAGCGAAAAATTTTAGTAAATGTAGCTTGTTTTCCCAAAACCCAGTGATTCATCCTGTACCCTCCTCACTGGATTTTTTACTTTTGGTTAGTATCTTCTTCTTTTAATCTTTGGGGAAAAGTTGTTTTGGGTCTTGAAGTGGGTTACAGTTTGCTCATTTCAACTCGAAGAAAGGGTTTTTAAATATTGCAAGGGGTAAAGACAAAATGTGGGGAAATCAAAGTGTTTGCGTCAAAGTTACAAAAAAATGTTTTCTCTTGTTGGGAGAAATTGGATGGTTTGGGTTATATCCCTACTTTTTTAAAACCTTGTTGGTCTACTTGAAAATTAAATAAGTTACTTTTTCCCCAATTTAGTTTGTTTTTTTTAAACAATTTAAAAATTATTTTCCAAATTACACTCTGTTTTTACGTGATGGTTATAAAATTAGTGACTTCTTTTGGAAACAGCTGTTATAAAAGCAGACTTTAAATTACGTTTTTTTCTTAAAATTATACTTTAAAATTAAAAATTTAATATATTACTTAATTTAAAATTTTCAAAATTTAAAAAATTATATTTTAAAACGAGTTATCTGCGACTTTTTGGGGTTTGGGGTAGATGGGGTCATGCAAGTTTTAAAAAGAAAACAGTGGGGGAAAATACAGTTTTTGTGAAACAAAAATCCCAAAAATTGTTTATTCAATCGATTGGGTTGAATCACCCAACATAAACTTAACTGCGCCAAAGGCAGCCGTCACCCTCCCAAAATTGCAGGATGTTTTATAAAACATTCCCCAAACAAGCCTTAACCCTTTATTAACATATCAAATGTTTTTTCCCGAATTTTTTCACTTCCCCTTTTTTTTTGACGATTTTTTGAGTTGCTTTTTTTTTGAATGAGCGTCTCTTGGGGGCAAAGTGGTGCAAGTCGGGGAATCAAACCTTGGTTCTTGCTTCACTTTCCTGTTATAAGGGGTGGGCAATACAAATGATAATCTTTAGTTTAGAAACCGAAATATGTTTGCTATGTAAGCATTTTTTTACCCTCTATGAAAAAGTAATAAAAACAAAAAAAAAAACAGGTTTGAAAGGGAAAAAATCATCAGGTTTAAAATTATTATTTTTTTACATTTTTTAAGGGATGGTCAGTCCAAAAAAAATTGTTTTAAAAACGGAAAGTTTCTTTGCTATTAAAGCTTTTTTTTATCAGATATGAAATTTTTATTGTAATAAATAAACAAGTTTTTTTAAGGAAAAAATTTATCTGATCTTAAAATTTTTTTTTTAAAATTTTTTATGAAGATGGTCAGTTGAAATTTTAAAACTTATTTTTTAAACTTAACACTACAAAAGTAGTGCTTTTTTATTAACTTTTTTCATCAGCTGTGAAAATAGCAAAAACAAAAAAATAAAACAAGTTTGAAGGAAAATTTCATCAGGTTAAATTATTATTTTAAAAAATTTTTTTAAGGGGGTGGTCAGTCAAAAGCTAATGCATTTTTTTTGAAATGGAAAGTATTGCTTTTTTTTTGTAATTTTTTCTCCTATAAAATTGTAATCATTAAAATAAAACTAATTTCAAAGGATAAATATATCAAGTTCTGTAATTTTTTTTTTTTTTAAAATTTTTTTTTATTATTTTTTTTTTTTTAAATTTTTTTGGGAATGGTCATTCAAATGCAAATGCATTAGTTTTGAAAATTTAACTTTTACGAAGTTTTGCTTTGCTATACAACTTAATCACCAGCTTGAAAATAGTAATAACATAAAGTAAAAAATTTGAAAGAAAATATCATATAGTTTTTTAATCTTATTATTTTTTTTTTCACTTTTTAAGTGCCTCAAAAAATTTACTTGGCGATATTTTTTTAAACTTTATAAATTGGGAATAAAAAACCGATGTTTTTTCCTTTCCAATTTTTATTATTTAAAAATTTTAAAATTTTTTCTACACCCCGTGAAAATTGCTTACATAGCAAAGCAATACTTTCGGGAAGTTACAATTTTCGAAAAACGCGTCGGGTTTATGAGTTTTTCCACTCCTCCTAAATAAGTCACAGACCACTTTTTTAAGGCCACACTGTCTTTATATTGGTTTTAATCTTACGTTTTTTTTTGTAAGGAAGCCCCGGAAATTTTTTTAGGGATCCTACATACACTTTTCATGTTTCCTGATATTTTTGAACCCTTCTTGTGAACTTTTCACAAAACTTTATTCTACGTAGCTTGACATGCCGCAGATGCTTGGGTTACAGTTAAAAAATAATCAAATCTAAATATAATACAAAAAAAAGTGTTTTTTTTGGGTTTTTCTTTAAAAAACTTCAAACAAGACTCGTCATATAATGAAAAAATAAAGAAAAAAAGTATATACCAATTATTTCAAAAACGCTTTTTTTTTATAAACAGGCGTCCCGAAAAATTTAAAATGCTTAAAAACAAAAAAATTCTTAATATAATTATTTACTTTTCAGTAAAAACTTCTGCAACATGGGGAAATTTTTAAAATAAAAATCAATAATAAAATATATTTTTTTTTTACGACTTCTAGTACTATCTTTTGAAACATCTTTATCCAACAAGAACGACACTAAATTTTGTTTATTATCTATAACTTGATATCCAAATTTAAACTCAACATTTTTTTTAAAATAAATAAAACTTTTTTAAATTTAAATTTTTTTTTTTTTTAACTAAAATCCAAATTCATTTTTTAAAAATTTTTTTACTAAAAGAATATTTTTACTTTGTTTACGTCTTTTTTTCCCTTTAAATTTTTAAAAAATACCCACATTCAAATTTTTAACATTTTCTTTCCTTTCTCTTTCAAAAAAATGAAACAAATTAAACTTCACATAAAAAAAATTTCAAACAAAACAATTTAAAGATTTTTACGTTTTCGAAAGGGACAAAACCGTTACAAACCCAAACTCTTACATTTTTTATTTTTCAAAATGATAATAATGCATTTAAAGTAAAAAACTGCTAAGAAAAAATATTGGGTTTGAAAGAAAAAAGTAAAAAAAATTCAAAAATGTTTAAAAAGTCTCTAACCTTTTTATCTTTAATGATGGGATAAAATTTTTTTAAAATAAAAAAAAAATTAGATTAAAGTGTAATTGTACGAAAAAAAAAGAATTTCTTTTTTTCAAAAATGATCTTTTTAAAGAATGCTTTCTACATCTTACCTTTTCATAAATTTAATGCTTTTTTTTTGTTTTGACTCTTAAAAGAAAATTTCTTAAATCTTTTGCAGTTTTTATTTTCATTAATATAGTATTAAGTATTCGGGTTTTTTAGGTACTTTAAAAATATATTTTTTAAAGCAGATTCTTTTTTTTACAGTACTTAAAGCTTTGAGTTTAGTTTTCAATAAAATTTAAAAATTAAACGACATTAAATGATAAAATGAAACGTTTTTTTTAAATTTTTTTGTCTCTAGTCTCATTTTTAAATTGTTTTTTTAAAATTTTATGGATTTTAACAAAAATTAAAATTTTATTATAAAATTAAAAAAATTTTGTTTTTTTTAAATGATAGTGGTATAAGGAACGATTATTTTTGAAATAAATTCTGAGATAAAAAAAAATTTATCATAAATAATTGAAATATATTTTTTTGTTGTATAAAGCTAATTTTTAAAATAATGCCATTGCGTAGAACTCCAGTTATCCGAATCATTGCCATTCGAATTCACATTGGGATAATCGTTTTTTTCAAAAAAGTGTACTTTTTAATTAATTACTGTGTTAGTGTATTGAAAAGGTGGCAAAACATATTTTTTTTAACGAAACAGATATTTGAACTTAATGAAAATCAACATTTTTGTTTATGTTAAGATACAGGAATGGATGGGTGGAAAAGAATATATCTTGGGTTTTGGATAGTCCTAGGGCGGGTATTGGAGTTCTCTTACTTATACGCCACGGAAAAAAAAATGTTTTTTATATAGCACGTTGAACTTGTAAAAAAAAACTTTTTTATGTTTTTAAATTGTCATAATGCGAAAAAAACAATTTTTTTTATTTAAAGTTAACACAAGTTATTTCTGAGTGTTTTAAAATTTTACCTTTTTAACTCTGAAACATTTTTAGTTTTAATTTTTAAACTTAGAAATTGGATTTTTTTTTAGACGTATCCCCTGATCTGTTTCCAAAACCCCTCAACCGAAAACCCACCTTTTTTATCTCACATCCACTCTTGTATCCCCCTGTGACTTGAAGTTGCAGTTTTGGGGTTTTGAAATATGTCAAATTATAAAGATAATATTATCCTGCCCCCCCGGGGCCCAAAAAAGGATAGTATGAGGAAAGACTCTCTCTGGGTGGTTGAGGGAAATTTACGACCGTAGGGCCCTATGGGGGCTGGGTTTTGACCCTCCCAAAAAGTCCCCTAAAGGGAAAACATTGTTCTTTGGTGTTGGGCAAGAGATGGAATAAAAACGTTATTTTTTATGTTGGTTACGGGAAATGGTTTTTTTTGGGTTGATTTTTTTTAAAATTTGATATTTGTTTGATATTTTTTGGGAAAATTTATTTGATTATTTTGTCAAAAAAATTTTTAGGCCGGGTTTCGATGGCAAAATTTTTTTTTTATTTTTAGGGTTTTTAGTTGAGTAAAAAAAAATCTAAAGTGGTTGCATTGATTATGTCTTAGAGTTTGGGAAAATTTTGAAATGAAAAATAAGGGTTACTTATAAGTTTAATCGAACTGTTACTTTTCAAAAAAGGGGAAATGGGCAATTAAAAAAAAATCGTTTATTTGGAAATAAAAAATCTAGACAAATATTTTTACTCTTTATAAGTTAACTTGCAAAACGCTTCAAAATTTTTTCAAAAGCTGTTCCTGTATTTTTTCACATGAACAAATAAAATAAAATAAATAGTTTCAAACTTAAAAGAAAATAACAGGTATTTTGATTTATTTAATATATGGGGCAAAATAAATCATAATTTTCAAAAAATCAAAATAAATTTTGAAATTTATTTTAAAACCATGATTTACATTAAATTTAAAAAAATAAAAAACTGGACTTTCCTAATTCAACAAAAAAAATAAATCTCTTTTTAAATTAAAAATTTGACTCTCCTTCTTAGTTATGAAACAAAACAAAATGAACATATCTGTATCTTTTTAAGATTTCTCTTTTTTTTACATGTTAGGGTCAACGAGTAGGGTCAGACAATGCTTGTGTATTGGAGATGTAAAAGAAAAAGTTTGTTTTATGTCAAATAAAAGGGAAATATGATGTTTTAAAAATAATATAACATATAACTTTTTTTGCTATGTTTAAAAATGGTCTTTAAATTTCTTTAAATTGTTTGAATTTCATGTCCCTTTTTTTTTTAAAAAAAAATTATGTTTTCTTTTAAATCTTTTTTTATATTTTTAATACATACATATTTTAAATTTAAGGTTAGAACTTTTAAGAAAACTATACGATTTTTTTTTATGGTGCATATAAGGGGAAACTTTCATGATTTTTTAATATTTTAAAAATTTTTTTAAAAAAAATCTAACTGTTATTTAAAGAAACATTTAACCCAAAATTACTATTAGGGTTTAAATTTTTAAATACACACAAAAAATTTTAATCAACTAATCGTAGTTATTGGAACGGTCTTGAATTTCCCAAATTTAACATTCCCAAATACAGCATACCGAACCCCCTTAATTCTCATCCCTTGAAGAATACAGTGGTTCTGTACTGCCTTTGCATTTCTATCACAGATCGTGCAGGTGAAATAAAAAAAACCCGCAAATAAAAAACCCACCGTTTATTTGGGCCGGGGTGCACGTTAAAACTGACGTGATCATAAAAGCTGCAAAGCTTACAGTGTTTGCTGTATGTTTTTTGTTGGGGGTTTTGTTAAAAACGACCTAACAAAAAACAATGCAACATAATATATTCGCCTATAATTATTCTCGGGTACCGTAAAAAAAATGTTGATAAAACTGTACGTTTCAACTTTTTTTCGTTGATTTTTAAATTCTCTTAACTTAACTCTTTTAACTTCTCATCAAATTTAATACATAGTTCTATGCATACTAGCACAAAAAGTCATATCAAATCAGAAATTAAAATAATAATTTAATCATATATTTGGAACTCTTAAATGTTAAAAAATTATTTCTTTTTTTATGTTGAAAAAAACGGCATTTATATTATTTATTTGTTCTTTTAAAAAATAATTTCAAAAAATTCTTAGTAATATTGATTAAAAAATATATTATTTTTTTAAATGAAAAAAATAGGGATAAAATTTAATCATTCTCCATTTTAAAAAAATCTGTTTTGAAAACCCACCTTTTAATATACAGGTGTCTGTAAAATAATGTCCGAATTTTTAAAAGGTATATTCAGGGGTTTTTTTATCTAAAAATAACAAACAACTGAATTGAAAGGAAAACTAACCTAGTGTTTCCTATAAGTGCTAAATGTGTGCTTTTTTAGTGATACGGCACACATTCCAAACAAAAAATGCAATTTTTCCCCATACTGCCCTGCAGCAATTTCCGGAGAAATGGCACAACAGCCTGTCAATTTCCGTATCACTAAGGGCGCACACATTGGGGCACTTTAGGGGAAAAACTAGGTTTTTTTTCCTTCAATATCATTATGATTTGTTATTGAGTGTAAAATAAACTCCTGAAATTCCTTTAAAAACTCGGACTTTCCCTTTTACGGAAAAACCCTGTATTTGGAATTTTTTAAACATTTTTATCTTTAAAATTTTTTTAAAAGTTTTGATTTGTTTTGAAACAAAAATTTTTTTTTATCGATCCATTATTTTTTTTTGGCGACCCAAAACAAAAAATTATTTTTTTTATATAAAATAAATATAAGTGAAAAATATTTCGTTTTTTAATCCCTTTTCCCAATTTTTTTTAAAACTATAAAAGTTCTAACCCCTTTTCCTTTTTTATTTATGTTTTTTAAACCGTAAAATCACAAATTTTCGAAATATTTTTTAAATTTCACGTTTTTTATCCTTTAACTTTTGGTCTTCTAAAAAAGTTAAAAACCCCCAGGTTTGGGAAACAAGGGTTCACCCCTCCTTTTTTAAATTTTTTCCGTAGGGCCAAAAAAAATGAGGACAAAGCTAGCTTGGGAAACTAAACAATGAATGTTTCACGTCCCAAAATTTGCCGGGAAAAAATCTGTTTAAAATGCACGATACCCAACACATGTCTCGTAAGGAAAGCGAAATAGGCACACCAGGAATTTTGTTTGATGTAAAAAAAATTTTTTTCTTCCCCCAATTCATTTGCTTAATTTTTACTTTTTTTAACCCCGTATTTAAACCCAAAATATTATTTTTTCCCTTATAAAGAAACAGAAGCTTTCAAAAAACCAGCAAAACCCCTTTACGAATATTTTTTTTTTAAAATTCATTTTTTTAATAAAAAATTAATACAGATAGTGCTTTTTTCGATTTTTTAATTTAAAAAAGATCCCCTAAATTAAAATGTTCATAAAAAAAATTCATTTTTTTTAAAAGTATTTTAATAGAAACGGCAAAAACTTTTTTTTGCAAAATTTGGCAAAATTTTTTAATTAAAATTAATTCGAAATTTTTTTTTACTACCCGATGAACTAATACAACCCCTTTGGGAAAATGTTTTTTTTTTTCTTTAATATATTGCCAAAAAGTCAAATATTTTCATAGAGGGTAAACAATTTACAAAAATTTATAAATTAAGGATCGTTTCAAAGTCGAGGATATGGTTTAAGCCATTTATCCGTTCTGACTATATTGCGAAAGGGTAAAGACACTTTTGGGAAAAAGGGTGGAAAATAAAAAACTCACTAAAATTGAATCATCGGGTTAAAAAAGAGAGGGGAAAAACAAAAAAATTGTACTTTTTTTTTTTAAAACTATCTCCAGGCTCACCCGAAAACCCTTTCAAAATAAGGAAAGGTCAAAAAATTTGAAAAGTAGTTTAAAAAACAAACATTTAGGTTTTTTTGACATCTGTAGGGAAAATTAAATTTAAATTAAACAAGCCCCTTTTTTAAAACCCCCTTTTTGGGATTTCCCCAAAGGTTTTTTTTTAAAACCTCATACACTATTAAAAAGTTTGGTGCAATTGAAACAGGGATCCTGGAACTTTCTATTTGCTACCACTATTTGGAGTCTGAATTTACCATTTTGTGGTGAAACCAAACTTTAAATGCACTCCATCACTGCTGCAAATTTTTTTTAGCACTAGGAATTCCAAAATTTCCCGGGCGCAATCTTGCAAAAATTTTTTTTTGCGTGTATTTTGGTAGGGTTTTTGGGCCATTTGTTAAAAAAAAAGGAAAAATTTATCGAATTTTTAAAAGTAACTGGTACCCTTAAAAAAGTTTTTAAATTAATAAAGGAGTTAAACAAAAAATATTATTCTTTTGACCCTTTTGTGTTTGCAAAAAATATAATGTAAAAAAAAATTTAAAGGGGGCGATACATGTAACCACCGAATTCTGATTTTTTTCAGAATTTTTTATTAAAAAGGAAAAATACATGAATGGGTTTTAAAAAGTCAGTATTTTTTATACATTATCCTTTAAAAATAAAAAAATTTAGATTTTTTTTTTATTTTTTTAAAATGGCCGCCGTAGTAAAAATCTTATGAGCCCTCGCGGATAAAAGTATCAATGGGCGGGAGTTCTAAGCTTCCCCAAAAATTGTCTCAAATCAAAATTTTTTGTTTTGGGAAAATGTTCATAAAACTTAAAAATATTCTGGTAATCCAAAAAAAAAATTCAAAAAGTTAAAAATTTGGGGAAAAATCGGCAAGCCTCAAAAAAAAAAGTTTATATTTTCCCCTTTTTTTAAAAGGGTTTTTCGAAAAAAAAAACTAAATTTTTTAAAAAAAAAATTTTTTGGCTTTTTAAAAAAGGTTCAACTAAAAGATAAAAATATAGTTTAAATACAAAATTTTTTAAAATCCTATTGAATACTAAAATTTTTAAAAGGGATGATTTAGAACTTTTTAATTTTATCTTGCCCCCCAAATTTTTTAAAAAAGAAATTTTTTGAGATAAACGTGCTTAACTTTTTTGTCAAAGCCCTAAAAGCGCCGATTTGGGGAGGTAAAACATTTAAATGATTTTTTTTAATCAAAAAGGGTAATGCAATTTTCATTCTAAAAATTTGCAGGAAATTTTTTTTAGATGTTTTTTTTAAAATTATTTACGAAAAAAAAAAAATTTTTTTGATTTTTACATGAAATCGCCCCATTTAAAATAGAAAATTTTTTAAAATTGAAATTTTTGACTTTAAAAACAAAGGGGAAATATATATTTTTTTTTGGGAGTCTTCAAAAATATTTTTTAACAAAAATTTTTAAAAATTTAAAAATATTTTTTTTTTTTTTAAAATTAAAACAAAAATAAAAAACTCATTTTTTTTGTTGAACATTTATTTATGTCCCTTCGCATTGAACCGCCACAGTCCGGGGATCAAAACCCCCGATTGGGAGGGGGTTGACTCCCTTTTCATCCCTTAATTTGGGTCGATAAAATGAGGACCAAGCGTGCGTGGGAACAAAAACACGGGGGTTCCGCGTGATTGACCACCTAACCAAGATATAGGGCCTAGCCCCCCAGAGCCCTTGGTCACGTAAGGCAGAAAGGGGGGGCACTGTTTTTCCTTTGGGCCCCCAAAAGGGGCTGTTGCCCGGGGTTTTTTTTTTTTTTGTTTTTTTGTTTAAAGGGCACTTTAACTTTTTATTTATTTTGGGTTTAATTTTGATGAACTTTTTTTTCTTTAAAGATGATGCAAAGGTAAATTTTTTAAAATTAAAAATTACTTTGAGTCCCGTCATTAAAAAACTAGTATTTTTAGTGATTAAATCCAACAGTAAAAAAAAAACCCAATTTTTTACCGGGCAGTAAACCAAATATAAAAAAATGAAGGTTAAAAAGGGATATTTTAAAAAAAAAAAGAAATTTTACTTTAAAAACCCAAAAATGCCAACGAACCCAATATCTAAAATTCTGATAAAAACATCCAAAAAAAATTTCATCCCCAAACTATTTAAAAAAATTTCATTTTTCTTTTGATAAAAGAAAAAACCCAAAGCCCCAAACGTTTAAAATTTCCCCGCAATTTTTACAACCCACGAATTTTTTTACTCTTTTTTTTTTTCCTGGAATTTTCACTATATCAACATAAACTCCTAAAACCCCCTTTTAAATGAAAAAAAAACCAAACAAAAGCTTCTGCAGGGTTGAAGTTCCAATATTTTTTCCCCCCATCAAAGCCGGGCTTTTAGGTAGAAAGAAATTTTGTTCTTTCCCCAAAAAAAACCCCAAAATTTGGTGTTTGTATTACCCCCCCACCCCAGTGGGGATGCTTCAACTACCTGGTATTTTTTTTAACAAAGTTGTTTTTTGGGGGGGTGGAAGTTAGAAAAATAAATAATTTTTAATATGGTTGGTTGGGAGACATATATATTCAGGTTTGGGGTGCTTTGGGGCAGCGACCCGCTTATAAAAACCCTTTTTCAAATAAGACAGACACAATAACAACACACACACACCAAAAATGGTCCCCTCTAATTTTTTGAGACAGAGGCCAAATAAGGATCCCCAAATTCTTGCCCCCCCCAGAGGGATTGATTTGGTATGGGAACTTAGAGGACTTTCGGACCCAACAGATTTTTTTTAAAATGGTTCACTATTGTTTGGGGGTTTTTTTAAACTGGTTTCGCCGAAGCTTGGTTATACCAATCAAAAATCCTTTTTTAATTTTTTTTCCCTTTAAATTTTTTTACTAACGCCAATACCGGCCCCGTAATTTTGAGGATCTAAATTAATGAGTCCCAAAAGAGGAAATGAAAAAACCCGAGGTGGCAAACCCAAAAGAAACTTCGGGGGGCACGTAAAGTAAAAGCCGTTTGGGGGTCGGCCACTGGGGGACCTCTACTATAGTTGTCCCTTTTACACTGCCTCCTAAAAAAGTATCCCTTTTTTCCAAAAAATTTATTAAAAAAAACTTCAGGGGTGAAAAATATAAAGTATATGTTTTCGGAGGTAATTTTTCAGTATTAAGGGGTCCAATTTTTGCGACCAAAATTGCTTTCCCCGCAAAAAAAGGCTTTCGTTGGGATCTCAGTAGCAAAAAATTTCGTCATTTAAAATAAAGGTTTGAAAATTTTTTTGCTAAAAGATAATGATGTTATGTTGAGGGCTAGGTTTAAATTTAAAATTAAAATTTTGTTTTTTATTTGGGTACCACTCTAAATTTTCGTTGAACAAAGCACCCCATATAAAAAAATTTTTAAATTTTTAAAAACCCCTTCAGACCCCAAATGAGGCGTTTTTTAGAAAAACAAAAAAGGGTTGAGAAATTAACACTTTTTTAAGAAAAAAATATGCAAAATAATTGTTTTCAATGTGCATTATAAAAGGTTTTTTCATATTTTAAAAAAGTAAACACCGGGGGGAATTTTTTTTTTTAAATATTTTTTCTTGTAATATCGATTAATAATTTTTTAAATTTTTATAGATAAAAAAATAAGTTCCCAAACCCCAGTACGAAGTAAATAATCTTATAAATTTATTTTTTCTAACTTAAATTTCCAAAAAAAAATTTTAAAATGCGTCATTTAGAAGTACAAAACGAGCAAAAGAAACGGTCCCCCAATAATTACCCCAAACTTAAAAAAATGGCTAGGGGGAAAAAAAAACCCCCAAAAAAATATTCCCTGCAGGTCTTCCTAAAACCTTCTTTCCCACTGTTCGAGTTTTGATAAAACATCTAAAATTTTTTGTTCAAGGGATCAAAACTTGTCAATTTTTTTTCCACCGCGTTTTTAATAAAAATAATAAAAGGGGGAAATATAATGTAAAAATTTAGCCGAAAATTTTTTTTGGGGCGTTTATTGGGCCTAACCCTTTTTACCTTCCACAAACCCATTTTGGGGGGGAGGAATGTTGGGGTTCCCCTATAGAAAGGGAAAGGGAATAGAGGGTGCGTCTCCCATTTTTTTCCCGTCCCCTTTTCTATAAAGAAAGTTTTTCCCCAAAAATTTAAAAGTCAAGCTAAATGAAAACCCTGTGTTTTGGGTAACCGAGTCTAAAATTTTCCCGGATATTAAAATCATAAAAATCTATTAATGATGGCAGAACTCCAAAGTCACTCAAAATTTTTGGGACTCGTTTGATGGGCATTTTAAAAAAGTGGTTTTTGGGGTTAGCTGCGTTATCAGGCCCGTTGTCACCGTTTCTATACACCTTCCTGCCCTCTTTGTCTATTTTTTTGCCTCTGGGTGATTGGGTTTTTAATCTGGCAAGGGGTTTTTTTGGTGGATCATCTGCAAATTTAAATTACAAAGAAGGGGGGGCCGTAGTGAGCCTGGGGTTTAAACGTCTGGGTCCCCCGGGATCGGGGGTCCTGCGATTTGAGTCCCCCGGGACCCCTAAGAAACCCACCGATATATGCGGAGTACGTGCTCGTTAAATCTGTTTTGGGGCCAAAAGTCCTCTAAGTTCCCATACCAAATCAATACCTCTTGGGGGGGACAAGCCAATTCTGGGGGTCCTCTAGTTGGCCTCTGTCTCTAAAAATTAGATGGATCCACTTATTTTGGTGTTGTCTGTTTTTGTCCTTCTTACTTGACGAAGGTTTTATAAGCGGGGCGCTGAAACCCAAACACACAAACCTTTAATAAAATAAAAGTCTACCAACCAACCAAACCCAAAAAAGGGGGCTTCGTTTGAATTTAATTTTTTTTCTTAATTTAGATTTGGCGATTGCATTTCATCTTAAAAAATAAACTTTTTATTATTAATGTTTTAGATTTTTTGGGGTTCCTTTGCTAATCTATCAGCGTCCTTTCCCATTAAGTTTACGGGTTTTTTAAATGAAAGAATAAGGTTTTTTTAGTAATGCAGTATAGTTTTTTGGGGATTTTTTATCCCAAAAGTTTTTAGTAAAGAAGAAAAATGGGAGTTTCTCTAGATGCTAGGAAAAAAGTTTAGTTTTAAAAGTTATTTTAAAGCATTGTTGGATACAAATTTTTAAAAAAAAAAATAAGAATTTTTGAATGTAGAGTTTAAAAATTTTGGGTTTCCCAAAGGGGTAAAAAAAAAGGTATATTTGGATGCAATTTTTTTTTTTTTTTGATGAAATTTTTAACCCCAAAAGTAATCAAATTTTTGAATAGAGTAATAAAAATAGAGGTTAAAAAAGATATACCAGAGAAAAAAAAAATTTTTAAAAAAAATTTTTTTTAATGAATTAATGTAAATTTATGCTAAAACTTAATATTATAACGTCTATTGTATAGAAAAAAAAATTTTATTTTTTACTGTTCTTATTATTATTTTTGTCAACCATTTTTTAATATTAAAACTGCTCAAAAAAATTAGCCCAAATTTTCTATTTTTGAAAATAAACTTAAACTTTTAATAAAAAATCCATCAATTATTCGCATTTGGGTTTTAAGTATATGTAAGAAAAGCCTTTAAAAAAACGGGTTTTCTCAAGAAAATGCAATACAAAAAAGTAACTTTTTTACCCTTATACGAAGTGCTTTTTTTAGTAAAGGTCCCCTCCACTCCTCCCTTAAATTTTGAGATACTATGTCCCCCAAAAAAATTTGAGTACCGTTGGGGAAAAACATCCTAACGTGTTTTTTTTAGTGTACTCTGATGGCACTAAAAACAATCTAGTATTTTTGTTTTTGTTAAAATATTTAAATTTTAATTTTATTTTTAAAGTGCATTACCTTTTTTTTTAAAAAATCGAAGTATATATTTACAATGAAAGTGGGTATTTTAATGAAAATAAAATTCCCAGATTAAATTTTGAAAGGGGTAAAAGCAAAAAAAAATTCATTGCACTCCCCTGATGCCACTTTGTATAAGTATAGGTTTTGTAGTTAAAGACAAGGTTTTTTATAGTTTTATCCCAAAATTTCCAAAAAAAGGGGGAGGGTTTTAAACAAAAGTTAAAACTACGGATTTTTTATCATTAAAATGCCCCCCCCAAAAATTTTTTGATCAAATATTAAATGGGTTCATTCTGTTTTTTCTAGATATTTATTTTAAAATTTTTTTATTTTATTTTTTTTATTTTTCAAAAGTTACGCAGAAAAAATATCTATTTACCCTGACATGAAAAGAAACCCAAAAAAAACAAAAAGAGGGATACATAAAACAAAAAATCAAATGCAATTTTTTGGGCTGATTTTATAGTTTCCCCGGCCCAAAAAATTACAAAAATAAAAGAAATAATTCACATTTTTTGCTTAGGAAATTTTGCTTTGCAAAAGCGCTCCCATTTTTGGCCCATCAAAGAAAAAATTGCTTAAAATGACGAAGTTATTAAAATAGGGGCAATGAATTTCCCAAAAAAGGAAATTTTTTATTTTGAAATTTTTTTTAAAAGTGGGTTTTTTTTTAAGACAATTTTTTAAATTTTGGGGAATACGTTTTGGGGGCATAAAATTTAGTAAATGTATTTAAGGGGGGGCAATCAATTTTTATT
>JAFNEN010006697.1:0-13503 GCA_019343175.1 Oedothorax gibbosus
CGCCCGGGGGGGGGGTAAAAGTCCCCTCTAAGGGGGATGAAAAATATATCGCACCGTACGCGGAAAAGAACCAAAAACGGCCCCCAAAAATTTACTTTTTAAGATAACCTCCCTTGGATCAAAAAATTTTATACTTTCGATTGGTCAATCAGCATAGCGATTCCCCCAGCCCTTGTTTTTCGGCCTTTCTTAATAGTAGGTCTTTCTTTCCCCGTTCGTTTTTGGGGTGAAAATGAGCGCGAAAAAAGACCTCTCGCCCTGGGGTTTTTTTTTTTTGTTATGCGTTTTTCAGCTGCGGGCGGCGGATGAAAGTTAAATTTTGAAGTTTCTTAATAGAAAGGTTAAGGGCTTTTTTTTTTTTTTTTTTGTTTCTTTTTTTGAAAAAACTCATTCAAAAACTTTTTTTTTTTTGGGTATTTAGTACAAAAAATTAAAAAAAAAAAATTCATGCAAAATGTGTAAAATTGCAAAATGATTGTCAATGTATAGATATAAATTTTTTTTTTAAATTAATATTTTTCAAACGTAAAAAAGTTTTTAAAAACGTTTTCAACGTCCGGTATTTTTTCCCATAAATCTAACTCAATTGCACAACTGACAGATTGCGATATAAAGTCTGAATTCAACTGTTTACTTTAAGGTTTTAAAATTTTCCTTAAAAACTTTACTTTTAAAAAAATTTTAAACTTTTTTTTTTTTTCCATGAGTTTTAAAATGATTTTTTAAAAATTTTAATAATGCTTCAAAAAATTTTTTTTTTGTTTTTTAAATTTTTAAACAGATCAAGTAAAAAAATTTTGATTTGAAAGGTTTTTTTTAGAAAAAATGGTGGATATCATTTCTTATATCTTTTTAAGTCCCCCATTTTTTGTAAAAGGGGGTTCGTTTCGAACCCTATTTTTTTTTTAAAAATAAAAAAACCCCATTATGATTTCAAATTTTTGAAAAAATATTAAATTTTAAAATAAACATGACTTTAAAATAATATCTAATTTTCATGAAAAAAAAGATAAACCTTATTTCAAAACTTCATTAAATTGGTTAAAAAAAGCTTTTTGTTAACTTTAATTTTTAAAAAAAACTTTTTTTGGTTTGATTTAATATATTAATTAATTTAAAAATGCATTAAAAATGAGTTATCCTATAAATTAAAAAAAAGGAAAGTTCCCCGTCTGTGTGTGTGTGTTGTTTCGATCCGTAAAAAAAACCTACTTTTTTTCCCCGCCCTCAGAAAATTTAATTTTTTTTTAAAATGTTCCCCCTTTAATACAAATGTGCCCTAGGCTTAGTTTTTTTTATTTTTGTTCCATTTTTAAGAAAATTTTTGAAATTTTTGAAAAAAAAACCCCCACTTTGCTCAATCCGATCATTTTTTTTTTTTCTTTCCTGATGCCATTTGGTGAAAAAAAATTAAATAAAACTTTTTAACGAAAACATTTAAAATTTTAAAAAATTTTTTTATTCTTTTTTTCCATTACTTTTTAAAAAAATTTCCCTTAAATTTTTGAAAAATAATTGGGAATGTTTTTTCAAGTGACGTAATTTCCGCCAGTCCCTTCTTTCCTGGATTTTATTGTGGGTTTTTTGATGATTTTTTTTTTGTTGACTGCATTAGCATATTTAAAGCAATAAATGTATAGTTTTTTAAGCAAAAACTGGAAATATGATGGTTAATTAAAAAGGCCATCGCCAGAGCTATTAGTGTTATTTTTTTCCCAAAACGTTGCCAAACTCCCAAATTATTAAATAAAATTCGTTAATAGGGATTTCTTTTATAAAAAATTTATAACCTGGTTTTGGTTGTTTTTTGAAGGCATTGTGTTAGAGCTGTAAAAAATGGGGGGGGGGGTAGCTTAATCTTTTTCTCGCCAAATTATTTTTCCCAAAACGCGCCCCCAAAGAGCTAAAAGGTTTTATGTTTTTATGAGGGAATTTGTGGGTGCATTTTGAGTGCATTTTATGCTTTTTTTTTTTTTCTTTTGGGAATTTTAAGGCAATGAAAAAAAGGGGTTTTAAACTTTTTAAAGGGCGGAACAATAAAATAAAGTTTTTTAAAAGTCTATAACAGGGTTTTTAAAAGGTAAACATTATTTGGAACGATTTTTGATAAATTTTTTTTAATCCTGCAAAACGGGAAAAAAATTTGGGGTAAATTCTTCATAATAAAAAGTTTCCCCCCAATATTTTTTAAAAATTTAGCGCAAACTTTTTTAGGACCGGGCCATTTTCATAAGGCCGTTTTTTAAAGTTTTGGGAAAAAAAATTCCCCAATTATCCAAAACGGTTCCCAAATGACCTAGAAAACAAAATATTTTTTTCAATAAACAGTTTTATGATACAAAAGGTATGCTAATTTTTTTTTACTTTAAATTTTTTCCCCCTTTGCGAATATTTTTTCGATAGTCTTTCTTTCGCGAAAAAAAAAGGTTCAATTTTGTCCGAAAAAAAAAAATACGAAAAATCTCAGCAACGGCAAAATTTAAATGGAAAAAGACAATGCATTCCTTTTCTATCATAAACGGATTTAAAATTTCCAAATATTTTTGATCTAGGTTCTTTGGAACGATTTTGTGGTAATTTGAAATTTTTACTAAAACTTTAAACGGCTCTCCTAAAAATGGCCTTTTTTTTGGGGGTTTTGGGCTCTTTTTTTGCGTACGGTGCATATTTTCCCCAATTTAATCAATTTTTTTTCGAAAACCCCATAACTAAGAGACAAAATTTTCGAGAAAAATTTAAAAAAAAAAAATGTTTTAAAAACTCGCTACCAGGGTTTTGTTTTTTGCTTAATTGTGATAGAATATCTTACTGGGACCCCGGATTACCATTTTTTCGATCCCTTCTAAACTATTTGAATGTAAAAAATTTTTTTGATTTTTGGGGTCAGGCTAATCAGGGATATAGGGGGGGGATGTGGGGATCATTCCCAATTCAGCCCTTAGTTTTTTTACGGGTTCAAAAAATTGTGGGGTCTGGGGTAAAACATGATGAAAAAAATAATTTTCCTTTTTGCGATTGGCCATTTTTGAGTTTTTAGGGGAAATTTTTTTTAAACTCTTTGTTCAATTTCATAGTTGACGACAGTAAAAACAAAAAATAAAAAGTTTTTTGGGGTTCCTTGGAAGAGCTTAAAGAGACTTTTAAACCCTTTCAATCGCACCACACAAAAAAAGCATAAACTTCTTTTGGGTGTACATTGAAAATTTTAGATTCCCCATTGTGAGGGTTCATCTTGCTTGGTCCCCCCGAGTTTTCGGGGGCATTGATCGTAAAAAATCAAAATTTTTATCACCCGTTTATGAAATTCTTTTTTAGAAATTTTTCGTTTTTTTCACGATTCAGCAAAAATTTTTCATATGTTAATGGGTTTTTTGGTGAGGTGGATTTCCTTTAATTCGTGAGGGAACCCAAACTCCAGTTTGTTTACGTACCAAAGCTGTTTTTTTAAATTTCAAAAAAAAACGATTGAAATTTTTTTATTCGACTTTTTCCCCCCCTTTCCCCGGGGGGGGCAGCCGGTTTTTTCTTTTGATTTAAAGCTTTTTTTTGTCGTCATCATAGTGGGGGGGGACGAAAAGTATGGGGGCATCTTGCACTTTAAAAAATTTCCGCACGAAAAAACGAGTAAAAAACCCAAAGCACAAGGCGTCCAGTAAAGCCATGGGCTCACCTTTCCCTTTTACCCAATTTTTTCCAGCTTGCACCGCTTTTTTTTCCCGGAAGTAAAAAAAAAAAGGACGTAATGCTCTCTTTGGTGCCATTTTCAACTAATTTTTACTAACTTGTTTAATATTGACCTCTGGTTTTGATCAGAAAAATTTAAAGCCCTTTAAACTTTAAAATGTAGACTAAAAAAAGCCCTGCAATAACTACTACTTTAAAGGGGGGCAAAAAAATTCAGTCATCTATGAGAAAAAAAAAACGACTTAATTATCGAACAAAACCCATATAATGGTTGGGCTGGGTGTGGGCAAATAATGGATTAACGGATTTCTTCACAAATTGTTTTACAAAAGGTTTTAAGTGAATTAATATCAAAAAACCCCAAAATTTTGATTTAAATTTTGACTTGGTTTTTTTTTTTTTTTTAAAAAATTTATACAATTGGGTCCCCCCCCTTATTAAAACCTACCCAAAAAATTTTTTTAATTTTTTTTTGTTTTTGGAGTGTTTTGGTTTGGGGTTTAAAGGTCCCTTTAAATTTAATACTTTTTACGTATCTTTTTTTTTAAAAACCCGGGGCAAAAAGTTTCCCCCCTTGGGGGAATTGTATAAGATCTGTTTTCCCCATCAAGACCCCTTTAAATGGTTTGAACCTTAAACAAAATTAATAGTTCCCCCTCCTCACTTCTTGCATCTATTTATTGTGGGGGTTTTGAAACGAGTCCAAAAAAGGGGGGAAAGGAATTTTTTTTTTTTTTAAATCCCCCGAGTTACTATTTTGGGGGGTTTTTTTCTTTTTTTCAGGCGCAAGGTTTTTTGAAACAGTTTCTTAACTGAAGGGCATTCGAATTGCCTCAGGTTTTACTATTTGTATGTATATTTTTTTTAAATTAAAAAGTGTTCCCCCAGGTGTACTGAAATGTTTTTCAATAAAACATACACAGATCAAATTTTTTGACGATTAAGTCAAGACAGGAAAGAAATGCAATTTATACCGCCATCACAATTAAAATATAATAAAACCCCTTTCACCAATTAATCCATGCGTAGTTTAGTGTGACTATTTTTCCAACGAGACAAACTCAACAATCCCCCATGCTCACCAAAAAAGCATCAAACCCTGCCCTCCTCTAGTCTGTAGTGCCTCCTCCTCTGTGCCCTTCTCTGTTTTCAAAGGGTTCTTCCACAATCATAATATTTGGATGCTAAGAAGTGCATTTTTGGACTAAAAAGTATCCAAGCGGGAAATTTCGTTGACTGTTAAAATTACTCAACGCTTTTCTCGTGTCCCTACCCAGGTTTCCCAGCACCCGAAAGATGCAAAAGGGGAAAAAAGGAGGAGCGTCTCCCGTTCTTCGCACTGGCTCTGCCCCCTTGGTTCCGGGAAAAGTTACCCGGGTAATTGGCC
This sequence comes from Oedothorax gibbosus, assembly GCA_019343175.1. Lineage (NCBI taxonomy): Eukaryota > Metazoa > Arthropoda > Arachnida > Araneae > Linyphiidae > Oedothorax > Oedothorax gibbosus. The sequence continues at coordinate 5,072 of JAFNEN010006697.1, forward strand.
AGAAACTTGATGATCAACGAGCATCGGCCTGGTCACAACCCTTTCGACATCCATGCCACGCTCCATGAGCCTTCCCTTGGAGCCGCAAAATGTTCCAGAAATGGGCCCATCTGCTGCATAGGAGCATCAGTTGTCCTTCTCGGAAATACCACAAGAGGTAAATGGATTGGCTTTCGACTCCCTTTTTTTTTATTTTTTTTAACCCCTCTATGTACTGACGGTACTTATAAGTACCACTTAAAAAGCCGCTGTTTTCACTTTTCATTGCTTAATTTTGGAGAAGAAATGTGGAAAAGGAGGAGCTTTTTTGATTGACATGTTCGGTTGTAGCACACTTAAAGTCTACAATGGTAAAGTAAATTCTTCCCAAAACTTTAACTTTAGTTATACTTACCCAACTATGATAAACCCACGGTTACTTATTTGTACCCCACTTAAAAAGGCTGCTGTTTTACTTTTTCATTGTTATTGCGAGGGAAAATAAATGGTAGTTTGGGCTTTAATGCAGTATGCGGTTTTCAACATACTATTAAAGACTAAAAAGGTAACGCATATTCATTTAACAAAAATGTCATTTTAGTCAGTGTAATTTAGAATTATAAGCAAAAAGTAGGAAAAAAGGAAAATAAATTCGGAACATGAAAGTACATTTTATGTACCAACTATGTTTTAACCTTTTTATATTCCTAGTTAATTGCAAATCGCTATCATTAAAATGCTGAAAGACAAATAATTAAAATTAAAATTTAATTCTGTGCATAAAGGGTTAACAGCGAATGACCGCGGGTCCTCCAAACCAAAGTGCATCTGTGTTAATCCAATGAAAAAAAAATATTTGCTAAGACATATTTCTCCCGGGCTGTATTGAATATTTTACATTTTTTTTAATACAAAAAATGTGCTAACTAACGGGGCCCCCCCTAAATATCCCCCCCTTTTTTTTAAAAATTTTTTTTCGAATATTTTTTTTTTTCATGTATTTACTGAAAATCCAAAAAAAAAATATATTCAACCAATTTTTTTAAAAAAATGGGGGAAAATTTCAGAGACCCCCGTTAAAACCCCCTTTTCTTTTTTTTTATCTTTTAAAAAAACCGTTTTGTAAAATATTCCAAAAAGCCTGAAATTTGGCCCTTTTAAAAAAATTTTTTTTTTCCCTCCAAATTTATTTTTCACGAACACTTTTGGTTTTTTGATACCCCCGGTTATTAGGGCTCAAAATTCGCCCTTTTAAAGGTTATTATTTTTGGCTCCCCCAAAAAAATTTTTTATGGTTTTTTCTAATAATGTACCCCCTTTTGGTTATTAAATGCTCCCCCCCCTTTTCAGCCCAATTCTACACGCCCCCATCAAAATTTTAAAAACAACCTTCAAATCGCCTAGAGACTCAGAAGGTTCCCCCTTCCTTCCGAAAAACTTTTTTTTACCATTTTTTTATTTCTATTTTTCTGCAAAACCATTTTTTGCCCTTTTCAGAAATACTATATTTTTTAAAAAGTTTTTAAGGTTTGGTTTCTCCCCCTCCCCCCGGGGACTTTAGTTTTTTAAAGTAACTTTAAAAAACAATTGAAAATCCCTCTTTACGCTTATTATCTTACGGATACAGAAAGACGGGACCTCTCTAAATCCCCAAAAATCATTTTTTTTTTCCCCTTTGGGGATTCAGAGAAAATAGTAGGGTTTTAAGGGGGCCCCCTTCGGCCTTGAGATTTAAAATTTTTGTTACTAACGATACTTTTTTTATGGGGATTTTAGGGCCCCCCAACCCGATTCTTATTTTTTTTAAAACCAAAGATCCCTTCGTTTTCCTGGATCTCGTATTTATACAGGGTGGCCCAAATTAGGGTTTTTTTAACGTTTTTTTAGGTAAAAGTTTTAAATTTTTTCAGCAAAAAATTTTTTTTTTCGAAACAGGTTCCCCCCGGTTTTTTTTCAGTCAAATGATTGGCCCCTTTATCCCCCCAAAAAAAAACTGGAATTTTGCGGTTGGGGACGTTCCCCCCCCCAAGAAGGCCTCTAAAAAAAATCTTGGCGTACATTTTAAGGGCCCCCGATGGGCCCATCAAGCTTTTTTTTTTTTTTTTTTCTTTCTAAAGGGGGAAAACACCTTTCCCCCCCAGAAAAAGCAAGTTCCCGTGGGGGGGACCTTTTTTTTTTTTGTTTTATTGATCCACGGTCTAAAAATTTCCATCTCATTTTTTTTTTTTAAACAACCCCCCTCGTTCGTTCGGTGGGGTCCTCGCTCATATTCCCCCCAGTGGGGTTTTTTTTAACTTATAAACCAAAAGCCGAATTTTCCACCGCCAAAAACCTTTTTTTTGGATAACTAGCAGATGGCGAGATTCGAAGTTTTTTCCCCTGCTCTTGACCCCTTATTTGCTTTTTTTCCTCGAGCATCAAATGATATTCCCCCCAACTATCCCTATACCCAAACCCCCAAAAAAAAGTTCCCCCCCGAATACAAATCTTTAGATCCGATAAAGCTTTGATCGACTTAATTTTAGCCAACCAACCCAAAAATAAGCTCGACTATTCAAAACCTGTTCTAAATAAACCCCCCAAAATTTTTTTTACCAATGGTAAAAAGGGCATTAACTGTTGGTCCAAAAAAAAGTCCCCCCCATTTTTTTTTTTTTTTTTTTAAACTTTCAAAAAAACTATAACTTTTTAAAATTTGAAGGGCCGAAAAATTTAAAACGGTTTTTTTCCCCCCTTTTTTAGTAAATTTTTTCCTTTTTTTTTAAAGGGATTTTTTTTTTTTTTGAAAAAACCCCCTTTTTTGTTAAAAACCCTTCTTCCCTTTTAACCCCTTTTTAATTTTTTTTTCCCTTCCTTGCCCTTTTTAAAAAATAAAAGGTTTTTTTTTTAACAGTTTTGGGGAAAAAAATTTTTTTTTTTTCCCTTTTTTAAAAGGAAAAAATTTTAAAATTTTTAAACCCCTGGGTTTTTTTTTTTTTTTTTAAATTTTCTTTTTTTCTTCCCCATTTTTAAAACCCTTTTTTTTTTTTTTTCTTTTTGATTTAAAGGGGGGGAAAATTTTTTAAAAAAATAATCCTTGGGTTCCCCAAAAAAAAAATTTATTCCCTTTAAAAATTTTTAAAATTTGGATTTTTTTTTTTTTTTGGGGTTTTTTTTTTAATACAATTTTTTTTTTAAAAAAATCCACTTAAAAAAAAAAAATTTTTTTTTTTAAAAATTTTTTAAAAAATCCCCAGTTTTAAAAAAACAAGGCCCTTTTAAAATTTTTAAAAGGAAAAAAAAATTAAAAAAAAAAAAAAGTTTTTTTCCAAAAATGATATCCCCCCAAAAATAATTTTTTTTTCCCTTTTTTTTGGGAAAAAAAATTTTTTTTCCCTAAATTTTTTTAAAAAAAAATTAATTTTTTTGGGGGGGGAAAAAAAAACCATTTCCCAAATTCCCCCTTAAAAAAATAAAAACAAAAAATCCCCCGCCAAACCTTTTTTTACGCCTTTTCTTTTAACCTTTTTTTTTTGGGTGGGCCAAAAAACTCCCTTTCCCGGGGTTCCCCCCCCGGTTTTTTTTTTTTGCGCAAACCCTTTTGCCAAACCCCCCGGGGGCCATTTCCGGAAACCCCCCCCGGTGGGGGCCCCCCCCTCCTTTGGGCCCCAAAAATCCCCCCGGGGAAAAAACCCCCCCCCGCCCCCCCGGAAGGGGGAGCCCCCCCGAAGCCCCCCCCCGTCGACTTTTTTCCATCCCAAACCCGGGCCCCCGGAAAAGGGGGCCCCGGGAAACCCCCCCGTTTGGGGTTGGGGAAACCCCCCCGCGGCCCCAAATTTGGGGGGAATTTACCCCGAAGGGCCCAAAAAAAGATGCAACCCCCCAAAAGGGGCCCCCCCCCTTTTCTCAAAGGTTTTCCCCAAAAAAAAAAAACCCCGGAAAAAGGTTGGGGGGGAAAAAGTTTTTTTTTCCCCCAAATTTCCAACCCTTAAAAAAAGTACAGTAAAAAGAAAAACCCCCGAAAATTTAAAAAGCCAAAAAATTTTTTTTGGGGGCCCCCCAAGAAGGGTTTGGGTCCCCCCCCCGGGGGAAATTCCCAAAAAATTCCCCGGAAAAATAAAAGGAAAAAATTTTTTTTAAATAAATAAAAAATTAATTTTTTTTCAGAAATTTTTCCCCCTGAAAAAAAAAATCCCGCCAACGTCCCCCCCCGTCCCCCCCCCCCTGCTGGGCCCTTTTGCCAAATTTGTGAAAAAATTTTAAAAATTTTTTTTTTGTTATCTCCCCCTTTAAAATGGAAAAAGGGGTTTCCCGGGCCCAAAAAAGAAAAAAGTCCCCAAAAAAATTTTTTTTTTTTTAAAAACCGAAACGGAGGGTTTTTTGGGGAAAAAGGGGGCCCTTTTTTTTTTTTTTGTTTTAAATAGTAAAAAACACGGAAGTTTCCCCGGAAAAAATTTTAAAAATTGGGCCCCCAAAAAATTCCCCCCGGTTTTTTTTTTTTTAAACCCCTTTTTTTTAAATTTTTTTTTGGGAAAAATTTTGCTTTCTTTAATCCACCCAACCCCGCTTTCCCCCCAACCCCCCTTTAAAAAACCCCCAAATTTAAAGGGCCCCCCCCCCCCAATTTTTTGGAAAACCGGGAAGCCAAAAAAAATTTTTTAATTTTTGAAAAAACACGGTGGGGAAAAAAAAATCCCCGATTTTTTAAAAAAACGAGGAAGATTTTTCCCCACTTTTTGAATCCCCCCGTAAAAATTTTTTTGGAAAACCCCTTTTTTTCCTTTTTGGGGAAAAACCCCCAAAAAGGGAAAATTAAATTTTTTTGGGGTTTTTTTTTTTTATGTTTGAAACTTTTAAGGGGTTGGGGTTTCCCCCCGGTTTTTTTTAACCCAAAAAGGGTTTTTTTTGGGAAAAAAAAAAGGGGGGGAAAAAGGGTTTTTTTTTTGGGGAGGGTTTAAAATCCCCTTTCTAGTTTAAAAAAATCCGGTAATTTTGCCGGGGGGAAAAAAACAAAAGGGAGTTTTTTTTGGGGGGGGCCCATTTGGGGGAAAATTTAAAAAAAAAATTAAAAAACCCCGGGCGTTTTTTTTTGTCCCCTTGGGGAAATGGAATACGCCATTTTTTTTTTTTTGGGGGCCCCTTTAAAAAGATTTCCCCAAAAGTTTTCCCAAAATTTTTTTGGGGGAAGTTTTTTTATATCTTTTTTTTGGGGTTTTTACAAAAAGGCCCCCTTTTTATAATTTTGGCCCGGGGTTTTTAAGGGCCCCTAAATTTTAAAAAAGTAAAGGGTTGGGAAAACTTCCCCGGAAAACCCCAAATCTCCCTTTGTTTAAAGGGCAAAAGGGGGAACCCCCCATTCCCCGGGTTTTAGAAAAGGAAAACCGAAAAAAAAAAATCAAAACCCCAGACCAAAAAAAAAATCCCAAAAATTTAAAAAGGGGGGGAAAAAAACCCCCCCTGTCCCCTTTTAAAAAATGGGGTTTTTTTAACCCAGAAATTTTTCCCCCCCATTAACCCTAAATTTGGGAAAAAAACGGTTAAAAGAAAGGGTCCCTTTTTGGGAAGTCCCCTAAAAAAATTTTTGGGGAAAATTGCGAACCCTTTCTCCCCTTTTTTTCCCCCCTGAGGGAAAAAAAGTAAGGGGGGGCCCCCCCCAAGAACCCCCCCCCTTTGGAAAATTTCCCCTTAAAGCAAAAACCCTCCCCAAAAAGGGAAAATTGGGGGGGGAAAAAAAGGGAATTTTTCCCCCTTCCCCAAGGGTTTTTCCCCCCCTTTGGGGTTTTGCCCCCACCCTTTTTTTGTAGTTAAAGATTTTCCCAAAGCAAACTTTTGGGGTTTTTTTCTCCCCCCACCCCTTCCCCCCGTGTGGTTTTTTTTTTTTTTTAAGAGAACGGGGACGCGAGGAAAATCCCCCCCCTGGGGTTTAATTTTTTTTCCTTTTTTCCCCAACCGGAAAAAAAGGGAAACCCCGGCCCCCCCCCCCAATTTAAAACCCCCCCCCCGGTAAAATCTAGTGGGCCCACTAAAAACCCAAAACCCCCCCCCTTCCCCCCCTGGGTTGTTTTGAAAGGCCCCTTTTTTTGGGGGATTTTGGGTTTTTAAACCCCCAAACTGCTCTTCCTTCCCCCCCCCCCCCCAACGAAAAAGGGTGGGGAAAAAAACCCCTAAAATTTTTTTTAAAACCCCTTTTTTGTTTTTGAAAACCCTTTAAAATTTTTAAATTTTTTTTTTCTTTTTTAAAAGATTTTTTTTTAAAAAAAAAATGTTCTACGGTTTTAAAAATTTTCAATTTTAAATTTTTTTTTCCCCCCCTTTACCCCCCCACCTTTTAATTTTTAAAACCCCTTTTTTTTTAAAACCCTGGTTTTTGTGGGCGTTTTTTTTTTTTAAAATTTTTTAAAAAAAAAAATATCCCAAGGAAATCTAACTGGAAAACCCAAAAAAAATTTTTTTTTTTCCATCCCCCTTTAATTCCTAAGGGGCGGGCCCCCCCTTTCCCTCCCGGGAGACCCCCCCTTTTTGACGACCCCCCCCCACCCAACGGCCGGGGGGTTTTTTTAAACCAAAATCCCAAAATTTCCCTTTTTTTCCGGGCCCCCAGGGGACCGCCCCCCTTTAAAAACGACCCCCCCTTCCCCCCCGGGCCCCCCACCCCGACACCCCAAAACCCCCAAAACCCCCGAACCCCCTTTCCCCCCGGGGTTTTGGGGAAAAGGGAAGACAAACTGAAGGGCCCCGGGGGGGCCCCCCCAAAGGTTTAACCCCCTGGGCCCGGAAAAAAAACCTGCAAAAACCCCCGGGGCGCGGGAAACCCCCAAAAATTGGGAAAAGGAAAGGAAATTGGGTTTTAAATTTCCCCAAAACCCCCAGCTGTGGGGGATCAACTATGGTTTTTGGGAATTTTTTTTTTTTTTTTGGGAAAATTTTAATTTGGGGAAAAACCCCCCCGTTAAAAATGTAAAACGTTAAATCCAAATTTTAAAGGGAAATTTTTTAAAAAAATTTTTTTAAAATTTTGGGGAAATAAAAATCAAATTAAAAAAAAGCACGTTACAAATTAATTTTTAAATTGTAAAAATTTTGTTTTTTTTCAGCCCTTTATTTCCCCCCCCTTCCAAATTTTTTTTTTTTTTTTTAAAAGGGGGGGTTTTGGGGTTTAGCCCCTTTAATTCCAAATTTTTTTTTACAAAAATGTTTAACCCTTTTAAAAAACTACAAAGGGAAAAAAAAATAAATTTTTGCCCAATTTGGGGGTTAGCCCCCAATGGTTCCCCCCCCTTTCCCAAAAAACAAAAAAGTTTTTTTTTTGTTTTTATCGGCCCCCTGGGGGGTCAAAATTTTTCCCCGGCCCGTAAATCGGGAAAAAATGAGTTTTGGGTTTTTTTTTTTTGGGCCCCCAATTTTTTTCCAGTTAAAAAATTTTTTTTTTTTAAAAAGGGTTTCGGGAATTTTTTGGTTTTTCCCCCGGCCCAAAAATGGGTTCCCCCCCCGGGTTACCCTTTTGGGAAAATTTTTTCTGCAGTTTTTTTTAAAAACCCTTTCCCACCCGGGCCCGGTTTAAAAAATTTTTAAGGGGGTAAAAGGGGGAAATAACCCCTTTTTTCGAAAAAGGGGTTTTCCCCCCCAAAACCCGGCCCCCCCTTTGGGCCCCCCCAACCCAAAAAAAAACGAGTCCCCTCGCCCTTTTTAAATTTGGCCCAAAAGGAAAAACCCGGTTTTTTTTTTCCCCTTCCCAAATTTTTGGTTTTTTTTTTCCCCCACGGGGGAACCGGCCCCCAAAACCCCAAAGCCAAAAAGGGTCCCCCCCAACCCGGGTTTTTTTTGGGAAAAGCGAGGAAAAAGAAAAAAGGGAGAAAAAAGGGGGAAAAACCCCCCGGTTTTTCCCACCAAAATTTTCCCGCAAGCAGAAAAACCCGAAAATTTCCGGGAAAAAAAATTCCCCCTTTTCCCCCAAACCCCAAAGGGGTTTTTTTTTCCCCCCCCTGGAACCCCCCTTTCCCCTATTAGGTTTTATTAAAAAGGTTTTGCTGTTTTTTTTAAAACCCCAACAGGGCCCCGCTTTCCCCAAAAGGTTTTTTTTTTTTTTTTTAAATTTCTTTAAAAGGGCCCCCCCAAACCTTTTTTTTTTAAAAATTTTTTTTTGGGGTTAAATTTAAAAAACATTAAAATACTTTTTTGGGAAAAGAAGTTTTTAAAAAAAAGGGGGGTTTTCCCTTTTTTAAAAAACCAACCCCCCCTAAAAGGTTTAAAAAAACTCCCCCTAGTTTATCGGGTTACCCCAGGTTTTAAGGCCCCCTTTTTTTCCCCAAACATTTTTTTTTTTTTTTAAAAATTTTCCCAAAAAAAAATGAGCCCTTTAATTTTTGAAATTGAAACCCCTCCCCCCCCAAAAAAGAAAAAATTTTTAAAGGGGGGGGGGGGGTGTTTTGGGCCCCCCAAAAAATTTTTTTTTAAAAAGTAAAATTAACGGTTTT
>JAFNEN010006698.1:0-12156 GCA_019343175.1 Oedothorax gibbosus
AAAAATATGTTTAAAAAAAACTTTATATAAATACTTAATCGTAGTAAACATTTATATTGATACTTAAATGTGTAATTAAACTTTTTTATTAATACTTAATATTAGTAGGGGGAACCAGGGACATTTGACCCATAAGGATACATGACCCAATGCATTTTTTCTCAGCAATGGAAAAGTTTTGTGAGTTTAAAGTGGCATCACTTCATTCCTTTCAGCCAGCTGATCACATGGTGAAAAAAACCGAGCTGAATCATTGCGTATGTGTTTAGTTATGCGAATAAATACGTTTTAATGCACTAAAAGTAAATTTTTGAGACCGTAAGGTTTTTAGGTCTACATTTTTGGTTTAAAGGAAAAGATTTTTTCAATTAGTTACTTGTTTAGTTCACGCTATTAGCTACAGTTACATGCATAATAGTGCTAATGTACTTATTCGCAAATGACCTTTGTTTTGGGGTTAAACAAAAAAAAGTGCAACTAGGGATATGACCTAAGCCAATTATGGATATGTGACCCAAGTAAACGACACAAAAGTAGACAGAAGTAGACCAAGTAAATTTTTTTTAAAAATCACGGGAGTGCCAAAAGTAAATGTCTGGGTTCTTAACGGAGTATACAGTTTGTTGGGAAGGTACAAGGGATTTTTTTTAACGAGCTTACAATTCAATATGCATAAAGAATCGATGGAAAATGTTTTAAATGGCCTGAAATGGACAATACATCTCAAGTTGATATTGCTTAAATAGTAGCGATTCTTCAACCACCTGTGTTTTCTCTGCAAAATAAAAGAAGCCCCTAGTTTTGTATTTCGACCAGAATTTTACTTTTAATTTAATTATTTTCGTTAGTTTAAGCACAATCAATGTGATAAAAACAAAAAGTAATAATTTTGTCTGAAAATACTATAAAATCTATATAAACTTTATAATATGATATTAGTTTTGTTATAAGGTAAATTTTTTTGATAATTTTAAGTCTTACAACCAAATTTGTTGGGTTGGGTCACTTATCCCTATGGTTGGGTCATGTATCCCTATGCATTGGGATACATGAACCAAAACTTAAGTTTTAAATAATTTATATTTACTGCTAGTGCAGTTAATTGCTACGGAAAATACTAATATTTTTTGTGTAATACTTATTAAAGCATAAATTAACTGCATTTGGACATCCATAAATAGTGTTTTTTAAAAGTTACAAGCCAAAAACTACAAGTTGGGTCATATGTCCCTGGTTCCCCCTACTTTTTTTTTATAAATATTCCTTCTGAAAGGTACAGCGTATAAACCCGCCAACTATACGTCAGGCTATCCAACAACTCATATACGAGTCATTCCACGTCAAATCGCCCAGCTCAAAATCTTCATGTCACAGAATTCGATCTTGATTTTTTCCCAAGTACTAGAGACAAATTTATTATACCCGTATTTTTCAATTTTTTCAAATTTTAAGTACTAAGGAAGTTATGACTTTTTGAAAACGAAAAGTTAAGCCTAACTTCTTCTCACTTAGCATTACGGTCTATGGGGAAATGATGTTTTTCGAACGGGTATAAGTAAAAAGAGTAACCCTGGAACAATTATTAGCCAATTTTTTTTTATGAATACTATTACTTATGGTAATAGTTTGGCATATGCAAAATTGTTTGAGTGCAAATTTAAATTCAGTGCATAAAGATTTTGGCTGGGCGTTTTGGGGGAATGACTCATACTTTTTTAAAAATTTAATTAAAAATTTTAGCATTTTTTTTAATTTGAAACTTTTTTAAGGTGGAAATTTTCATGGGGGGTTTTTAAAATAAATTTACTACGAAATAATTTTTTTAAAATTGAAACTTTTTAATTTATGAGTTTATATTTAAATTTAAAAGTCATTATGTAAAAAAACCCCTTAACTTTCGCTAAAAGGGCGTATCCTCGGGGGTTTTTTATATGGTATAAGCTTTATAAAAATTTTTAATGTAATGTGAATTTTTTAAAAAACTATCTGTTATTTTTTTAAATAACCAAATCAATAAATTAAAAATTTTAATCAATTTTGTAAGTAATTATTTTTAAAATATTTAATGACTCGGAATTTTAAATAAAATGTGTCCACAGGACGTGAAATAATTTTTAAATCCAAAAATAAATTGAGAGGAAAAAATTTAAAAATTTGTTTTGGATCCCCCTGTACCCAGCGCCATCGCAAAAATCCTGTCATCATAACTTTTGCAATCCCCCAAAGTATTTTCCCGGGCATACTCAGATTGTTGACTTTTTTTTAAATTTCGGCACAAAAAAAACTCTCATTTAATTTTTCTACAGATGAAAAACTAAAATTCAAAAAAAAAAAATTTTAACCTTTAATCAGAATAACGGGGGGAGAAATATCCTTTTTAAAAATCTGGGTGATATTAAATCCCGAAAAAAAAATCAATATATTAGATACGCATCATTAATAATATTAAAGAGAAAAGTCTGCAAAGCAAAATTTTTGTGCGTTTGAATTACTGAATCCAATTCGTTTTCAAATTTAATAAAATTGATTCAAATAGGGAAAATCTTTCCTAATAAATACACTTAAAAAAAAAATTTACTGAAATTAAGGGGGAAAGTACCGGCAGCAAGTTGCCGGGACTTTCCCGTTTCTTTTAAGTATTTTCCCGTGTATTACAGAATTCCGTTTCTTATTTCTCCATTGTTAAAATTTTTCCATTTTGCATTTTCCCGTTGTTAAAATTTCCTTTTTGCATTTTCCCGTGTTTCTACTTATTCCGTTTCTTATTTCTCGTTGTTAAAATTTTCCATTTTGCATTTTTCCCGTTTTTTTCTACTTAAGTTCCCCTTTTTTTTTTTGTTTTTTTTTTTTTTTTATTTCCCCTTTCCCCGTTGTTAAAATTTTCCATTTTGCATTTTTCCTTCAATCTACTGAAGTTCCGTTTCTTTTTTGTTCGTTTTAAGGGTTTTTCCGTTTCATATTTTCCCGTGAATCAAGAAATTTTTCCGTTTTGTATTTTCCCTTTATTTTTAATTCTTTTTGTTTTTTTTGCTAATGAAATTCCATCTATAGTAAAAGTCAAAAAAATCAAAAAAGTTCGCAATTTTTTCTGCTCCTTTTCGAACAATGAAGTAAAATTCTTGAAGTGCTTTTAAAAATTTTTCTCCTAAGGCTTTTTTTAGTAGAAAAACAAAAAATTTAACATTTTAAAAAAATTAAAAAGCCTTAAAAACAAAATTTTTTAAACTCTTTAACAATTGCAAAAAGAGCATAAAAATATGCATAACTTTCGGGAATTTTTCTTACTTTTCTCCAAAACAGCAGTTTTGAGTCATGGAATTTCAGCGGGTTTCCGTTCTTTTGAAAATTCAACTTTCAAGGATCAATTTCATGCTCATATTTTTACTAAAAAAAAAAGTTGAAAAAACTGCAATATTTTAGTATATATTAAAACAAAACAGATTTTTTTCTTAAAATTTCAGAAATATTCGCTCCCAAGGTAAATTTAAAAACTTGTTAAAATACATTCAAAAGAAACATTGATTTAAACACAATTTTTCAGCATACACTTTTATTATTTATTTCAATTTCTAATTCAAAAAATTTTACATTTTCAGATATAGAGGAAATTTTATTTTAAACTTGACATGATTGGAACCCGTTTTAACCGTTTATTAAAAGAAAAAGATTATATTTCATTGTACAAAAAAATTAATTCTCGGGTTGGCAAATTTTATTAATTTGATTTTCAACCCCTAACATTATATTGTTTAAAATATTTTTTTTTAAAGAATAATTAATTGCAAAATAATAATTTTTCTAAAAAACTTGCTCAAAATACCCCTTTGATATATTTTAATTTTTTAATTGTATTTACAGTTTAAAAAATTTTGTCAAAAATCTTTTGTTTGATTTTTTAAAATAATTCTTTTTTTAATTTAAAGAGGGTTTTTTGTCCGGATTCGCTTTTGTTGCTTTTGATCCTCTCTCGTATTAAGATCCGCAAGACCCTAATAAAAAATAAAAACCTTTTTAAAAAAAAAAAAAATTAAAAAACCCCCCCCCCCCCCCCCCCCCCCCCCCCCCCCCCCCCAAAAACCCCTTCAAACCCCCCCCCCCCCCCCCCCCCCCCCCAAACCCCCCCCCCCCCCCACCCAAAAACCCCCCCCTTAATTTTTTAAAAAACCCGAATTTTTTTAAATTTTGCTCCCTTTAAAATTTTTTTTTAAAATTTTTTTTAAAAATTTTAATATTAAATTTTTTTATATTCCATTTTTGGTGTTTTTTTGTTTTAAAATTTTAATGCCTTTAAAGGGGGCTTTTTTTTTTTATTTTAAAAAATTTTTTTTTTTTAATTAATGTTATTTTTTTTTTTAAATTTAAAAAAAAAATTTTTTTTTTTTTTTTTAAACCCAAAAAAAACATTTCCATTTGGGAAAAAATAAACGAAATTTTGTTTAAAATTTTTTGGGAAAATTTTGGGGTTGTTTTTTAAAAATTTTTAATAAACCCTTAAAATTTTTGAACCCCCTTAAAATTTTTTTTTTTTAATTTTATTAAAAAAATTTTTAAAAATTAATGTTTTTTTTTTTTTTTTTTTTTTTTTTTTTTTTTTTTTTTTTTTTTTTGGTTCGATAAACAAATTTTTTTTTTTTTTTAGGTTGGGCAACTTATTTTTTTGAGAACCTTTTTTGTCAAATTCCCTTTTTTAAACCCTTCCCATGGGTTTTTTTTAAAAAGTAAAACTTTTTTAAAAAGGTGTTTTTTTTTAATATAAAAAGTTTAATTTGGGTTTTTTTCTTTTTAAAAAGCATTTTTAAAAAAAAAATTTTTAAAGGTAAAAAACCTTTTTTAATAAAGTTTTTTTAAAAAAATTTAATAAAACACCAAATCAGGGTTTGGGGGGAAAAAAAAAAGGGAGGAAGGGGTTTTTTTATTTTCCCTTTTTTTCTTTCAAACCCGGATAAATTTTAAGAAAACCCGACAAATTTTTAAAAAACCCCCCCGGGGGGGAAAAAAGCCCAGGCGTCGAATGTTCGGGGTTTATAAAATAGGCCATCCCCGGGGCCCCAACCCAAACACTTTTTATTTCATTTTGGGGGATTGAAAAAGTTAAAGAGGGCTCTTTCCCTTTGGACTTTTCGGGGTTTCCGAATCGAAAAAAATTTATTTTAAACTTTTCCCTCTAAAAAAGTTTTTTTTTTTTTAAAATACGGGCTTTTCTAAAAAATTTTAAAAAAAATAAAACATTTTTGAAAAAATTTTTTGGTTTTTTCCCCTTTTATTTTAAATTTAGAATTCTATCATATAAAAAATAGGAAAAAAAAAAGTTTTATTTTTTTGTGGTTTTCGGCATTTTCCGTTTTTCCCCCTTTTTAGAAAAAAAAATTTTATTCCTTCCCCCCTTTTTGGGCACCGTTTTTTAAAAAGGGGAAAAGTTTTTTGGGGGAAAAACCCCCCCTTTTTTTCCCCTGGACGGCCCCCGTTTTTTGGGAAAAACACCCGTTTTTAAAAGGGGGGAAAAAAACCCCTTTTAAAATCGGGGGGTTCCTTAAAACGAATTTTTCTCCTGAAATTTTTTTTTTTTTAACGGAGTAAATTTCATTTTAAAAAAAATATGAATTTTAATTTATTTTTAAATTTTAAAAAAATATTTTTTCCCCCTTTTTTTCGGAAAAAAAGTTATTTTTTTTTAAAAAATTTTTTTTTTGAAAAATTTAAAAAAAAAAAAAATTTTTTAAAAAAATTTGAATTAAAATTTTTTTTTGTTTTCCTTTTTAAAAATTTTTAATTAAAAAAAAAAGTTTGAAAAAAAAAAATTTTTTTTTAATTTTTTTAAAAGGAATTTTCTAAAGGGAAAAAAAAAAACCCTTTTTTAAAAACCCTTTTTTTCTGTGTTTTCCCAAATTTTCCTTTTAAAAAGAACTTTTTTTTTAAACCCGGGGCAATTCTCCCCCTTTTTTAATGTTTAGGAAAAACCCTTCATTTTTTTTTTTTTTTTAGGCAAATTTTTTTTTGGGAAAAAACGTAGCTTTTGAATCGGGGAATATGAAAAAAAAATTTTAAATTTTTTTAAATTTTTTAAAATTTTTTTAAAAAAAAATATGTTTTTAAAAAAAAGGGGGTTAAAGGGGAAAAAATTTTTAAAATTCATTTTTAAAAAAAATTCCTAAAAAAATAAAAAAATTTTTTAAAAAAAAAATTTTTTTAAGTATAAAATCAATTTACTTTTTTTTGCATCGGAAATTTTTTCTCAAAAAACAATTCTGTATTTTATTTTATGTAGTGCTCAAAATTTTTACTATTTTTAAAAAAATTGAGCATTAATTTTAACTTTGATAAACTTTTTTAACTTCTAAGATAAAAGTTGTTTTTTTAAAATCAAAAAATATCTGTTAATTTAATTGGGCCCTTCTGGGCCCAAAAAAAATTTAACTAAATGACTTCCGAAAATTTTACATTCTTTTGAAAAGCACTTTTTTTTAAACTGAAAAATTAAACAACTGTTTAACAAATAGTTTTTTTTTGTTTTTATTAAAAAACAATTTTTAATCAAATTACTAGACGATTAAGAAAATTTTAAAAATATTAAATAATAAAGTAAAAATTTTCTCGTCTAAGTAAACTATAAAATACTATTTTACTATTTGAATAAAAACGCACAACCCGCATAACTTACAGAAACTTTTTTAAAAGGGCTCCGTTGATTTCACAATCCTTTTTTCGCCCCAAATTATTTTTCATCCGTTTTTTTTTCCCATGAGAGGAGTTAATTTGTATCCGGGAAAACTCTGGAGTTTTAAAACACCCCCAAAACAAAGTACACCATCTGTAACCTCTCTAATGGTAAAATATTTACTTCATAAAAACACATCAAAAAAATTGCAAGAGTTTCCAAAAACTTAAGGCGAAAGAATCAGAATTTTTAAAACAGTTACGCATTATCATTTACTGATAAGAAACTCTTATCAAGCAAGAACATACAAAACTACTAAAAAAAAATTTCCAATTTTTGATCAGGGTTCATATTAAATTTTGATTTAAGTAGTAAAGCGTACAAACTTATAACTTTAATTTTTTAGTTGTAGTTGAATCGTAAAATTAAATCAATAAAAATGGGACCCCCATTTTTGTGGTGTATTTCTACTAACTATTTTTCTTTCAAAAATTTGTTCTTTGATTAAAAAATAAAAACGGTCAAAATTTTGACAATGGATTTTACTTCCGAAAAAATCTGTCCATTTCAGTGAAATTGTGCGTTTTTTTAAAAAAAGAGTAGCAAAACAAAGCAAATTTTTTGAAATACATTTTTATTTCAATTTTTTAAACTGCGTGGTGGTTTTTTCAAAAAAAATAAAAATTTTCAAATATACCATAGTCGTAGTCTAATAATTTTTAATTTTTAAAAAATTTTTTCTAAGGGTATCAAGAGAATCATTTTAGCACCATTTGGGGATTTTGATTGATTGTGGTTTTTTTTTTTTTAAAAAATGATTAGAAAGTTTTTAAGAGAACGCAAAAAGTTTTCGCATATATTTGTAAAAATTTTAAAAACTTTTTCGAAAATTATAAATCAAATTAAAATTCAAAAGTGATATTTCTCCTGAAAGCTTTGTAAAATCTAAAAAGGTACATAAAGTAAACCTGAATCATTAAAACAGAATAAGCTGTAAATTAGACCTTTATAACGGGGACCAAGGGAAATAGCTTTCCGGTATTAAAAAAAAGCTTGAGGGAAAAAAACTTCTACAGGGAAGCCAAGAGGGAAAGTTATACTTTACTTATATCCTCTAAAAAAAAAATGTACAAAAACAGCAAAAATTTTCCCCATATTTACAGGGCATTCCTTGTATTTGATTTTGGTGCGAAGCTAAAAGAATTTACAGACTTAGCGTAAATTTTCAGCTTGTATATGCGGACCCACGTAAAACCTTAAAATTTAGTGTAAATGTTTTTACTGGGAATAGAAACTGGGGGGGGGGTGAAACGGTTTGCTTAGTTTTTGTATTTAGTTTTAAATAATAATTTTTTTTTTTTGTTTATTCATTCTAACTTGTTATAAAAAGTTCGACAGGCCTAAATTACGTTTTTTTTAGTTAGTTTAAATAATAAAAAGGTTTTTTATTTTTTTATTCAAAATTCCCCCCTAAAACTTTTTTTTATTTAAAAAAAGTTTTTTTTTTTTAACAAAAGGGGCCTAAATTTTGTGATGCGTTTTTGGGGGATAAATTCACCCTTTAGGGCCCAAATATCCCAAATTTTTACGAGGGGGAAAAGGGGTGGTCCTCAAATATCATGTCTTTTCCCCCCGACAAAAACAACGTAAAAAATTAAAAAAAATATAGTTAAATTCCCGTAAAATTTTTCTCGACTTAAATTTTGGCAAAACTCTGAAAAATTTTTCCTGGCTTTTTCCCAAAAATAGGGGAATTTCCCCAAAACGGGGGTGGGCCGGGATCTTTACTGGTGGTTTATCACGCCCCGGAGAAAAAAAGGCTAAACTGGTTGCCCCCCCGACAATTGTTGAATTTTAAATTCCCCCAGTGTTTTTCCCAAATAAAAATTTTTTTTTAAAAAAATTTTCAGTGGAATTTTACTTCTTTTACTCTTTTTGACTGCAGAACAACCAGCCCTTGTGCTTCTCTATCCTTCGGCAAATTCCGGAAAATACTGAGTTTTTTTTCATAGCTCTTTTAACTACAATTTCATGTATTTAAATATTGAAAAGTGAGTTACGGTTCGGAGTCAGCCATTTATGTTGTCAAAGCATCAACGGTCGGGAAAAACGAGATACTTTGGTGGTGCCCAAAACGGGATACAATTTTGATGTGTCCCGTTTTACCCGACCATTTTCCTTAATATTTTGGCAATTTTTTCTAAGTTATTTTAATTGAAATAAGTAAGGGAATAAAAATATGTAATCAATTACAAAAATGTATTTTAATTTTAAATAATTATATTTTTGAAATAAAAAATTACTTTACTTTTGGGGGTGAAATAATTGGCCTGGTTATGTAGGTATAAAATTAAGTTTTTGGTTTAAAACTGTTAGCCAAAAAAATGTTTTGACCGAAAATTTAAATTTAAATCAGTCATAAACAACCACTAGAGAGAGAATGAATTACCTACTGATGGTTTCACCGATAAAAACTAGCACAAACGGATGACTTATTCAACCGTCCACTTCAACAGGAAAAAAAGGACTTGGGCTATTATACTATCGTCCCTCCTGCCATTTTTCATATCACCTAAAAAAATTCTACCTCCACCACGAATGATTGGACCAAGACCTCAAAATAAACACGACAGGAGAAGAGGGAAAACAACAATTATAACAGGGAAACCCTATAAACTTGAGTTGGAAGAAGAAGAGCTTGAAAAAAAAGACGAGGACGTCGTCGTCTTCAGAAGATGAAGCTGAAAAAGATGAATCCTGTATTTTCTGCAACGATTTGTATCTTGAATCGAAATCCCGGAAAAGGCTGGATATACAATGCTCAAAATGACAGGGATGGTCCCACGAAGCCTGTTCCAGAGCAGAAGAAGTAGACGACACATTTGTATGCGATTTCTGAGTTATATAATTTTTCAAATTTACAACTAAAAAGTTTCTTCCAATAAAAACGTAACCATTTTTGTTTTAAAACTAAATCAAAAGAAAAATCAGCCAAAAACCTAATAACATAAAAATCCCAATCCTGTTTTACCCACCCTTGGTAGGGTAAAACGGGATAGTGTAAGACTTTGTGAAACCAGTATTTTTAAACATTTTAATATTATTGAAAGAAGGTGACAAAGGTATTTTAAGTAGTTGAAAAGTTACTTTTAAATGACATCTAGCTTTGGAATGTATCCCTTGTACACAATAAGAAATAAAGCGAAGAATAGATAAGCTATCCCTTTTTTGGGGTACTTTCCCCTTTTATCAAAAGTTGGAGTTTTAAAAAACTATTTAAAATTCACCAAAAACGAAATCATATTAAAAAAAAAGTATGAACTGTAAAAATGTCAGGTGAGATTACACTTTCGGAGCCAAATATCGCGAAAATATCACCAGGGGGAAAGGGGTGAGTTAAAAAAATCGTCATATTCGCAACACGTGATTAACAGTGTTTTGTAAGCCTCTTAATTGTTGGTTAGTTCAATTTTGTTGTCGTAATATACCATTTATATGTAGTTTTAATGTTATGACTAAGGAATCCCATTTAGATCATCTCTATTGAGTTTGTTGCAATGAAAATAACCGTTTACTTTTTTTAATTTCCCAATATGAGAATATAAAGGGAATTAAAGTATTGGATAGGGTCGAAAACCCCAAAAACCGAGATTTGTCTTTTCTACACATGGTGGAGGGGTTGATTCCCAAAAAGTGGTTTTTGAAAGTTGGTTTGTCTGTCTATCTAAAATCTCTCTAAAGCTCGAACTAGAGCTACGGATTCTAATTTGGGACACGAGTTTTCCCAAATTCTTGAGGACGTCATAATAAGGTTTTTGGAAAATCACGCATGGGGCAAAGTTTAAGCTACCACATAACTTTTTCGGCTTTAAAGGTATCGCCGAACACCAAAAAGAGTATAGACTTCAAAATTGGTATACAAGTTCCCATTACTTTTCGGACACCAAATAAGGTTTTCGGAGGGAAAAATTGCGCTTGCGGAACTTTTTGGGTTTTAAAGTTACTGTCATTACTTTTTAAATGCATAAAAATTTTCCCTTTAAAAGTTTATTTATTTATTGAGTGGAGATTGAAAGTCGTGTAGTATTACCCCCCCCCCCCCCCCCCCCAGTTTTCGTTATATTGCTCATTTTGAATAGTTTTAACCTTTGTTTATCAACAAACTATAGCTGCCAACTTAATTGAAGAGCTTAGTGGAAGAACGTGCTAAGTGACAAAAGGTGAAAACGAGATAATGAGCTTCAAAGTTTTTAGTTTGCAACTTTTCTCTACTTCACAAATCATAGTTTTTCTTCATGATAATTTATTTTTGGGTTCTTCAAATGCTTGGTGGCTTTTGGCTTAGCCGTACTTTACGTAATAACACGTCATTTACAAAACGCGCTTGACGTCTCCTGCACTTGGCACGTTTTTCCCTCCGGGAATTGCTTCAGATTTTTTCAGTCGTTTAGTGGAAGAACGTGCTAAGTAAACATTTTTTAGGTATATTTGATCCATACGAGTTTCATAATTTCGGTACTAACATTCCGATTTTCATAATTCTTTTTTTGTTTGGAAGATAGGACTTCAGATTTTTTTATACTTTTTATTTGTTTGCCTGTAGTCCATCATTTTGTCCGTCCGTCCATATCTCTTCAATTTCCAATCTAAAAATGCTGATTTTAAAAACTTTGTTTTGGTGCGTTCGAAATTAAAAAAATTAGAAGACTACAATGGGATATGGGTTTGGGGGCCACCTGCCTGTACGTCCTGTTTTTCTGTCCGTCCGTCCGTCTACCCCCCCCCCCTTTCTACCCGTTCCGATTTTTAAAGTTATTACTTTCAATTATCTAATATGAAATATAAGGAAATGAAACTATGCGATGGTGGTCAAAAATCCAAAATGAAGATTTTGTGCTCTCTAAAACGTTTTGGAGGGTGCTGATTACCCAAAAAACTGGTTTTTTTTCATTGATTCGTCTGTTTGTCTGAAACTAATTTACAGTGCGAACTAAAAGGGCTACAGACTTCAAAATTTTGTACACGGGTTCCTAGTACCTGTTGGAAGTCATAATAATATTTTCGAGAAAAATTACGCATGCGCAATTAGCAGCTGCTATAAACTTTTTGGGTTTTTAAAAGTAGTGCTGAAAAACGAAAATAGATACAGACTTAAAATTTGATACACTGGCTCCCAGTACTAGTCGGGCGACAAAAAAAAGTTTTCAACAATTTGGGGCATGTGCAAAGAGTAGCTGCCATAGAACTTTTTAGGTTTGAAAGTAATTGAAAATACTTTATAGGTATATAATAACTTTTAACGAAAATATTGATATATTAATCGGTATTTGAAAGTCGTATAGTGTTACGCAACCCTAATTTTTTTATTTAATGCAATATATTTCATTAAAAATGTCCGTTTGTCCTATTTTAGTTCATTCTGTAAAACAAAAAAGAAACGCTACTTCCTCTTTGTGGGGAGGACCAGAATATATTCTTTAAAGCAAGGGGAGGAAAATGGG
>JAFNEN010006699.1:0-15664 GCA_019343175.1 Oedothorax gibbosus
TTCTAAAAAAAAAACGATAAATTTTTTTTGTGGTTATATAGGGGCATTTTCTGGCGAAATTCAGTGTTGGAAGGATGTGAGTTGGCGCATGGGAATTTTATTTAAAAAGGTTTTTTTTTTTCGCATTTCGTAGAGTTTTTTGTTGTGAAAGGTTTGTTTGAAGTTATAGAGGAAAAATGGCTACCCCTATGTAATCTTGCGAGGTCCATTTCATCTGTTTTATTTTTTTAAACCCGGGGTTCTGGTACATCCCTCATGTAGATCTAGTGCGGGGATACCTAACATTTCTGCTTTAAATACGGGGCCAATGGCATACTCATGTACATCTTTTGCGAGGTACCTATTCATATTTTTTGCTTTTTTAAAATTTTGGGGCTTAAATAGATATGTCCCCTCTGTGATTAGTGCGGGGTACTAAATGGGTTTGATGTTAAATCAGGGGGCAGATAAAAAAATACCCTCGGGTTAGGTCTAATACGAGGAGCCCTATTCATTTTTTTTTTTCTTAATAATTCTGGGCCTAGGAAAATATCCATGAAAAAGATAGTGCAGAAACCAATTTTTAGTTTGCGTTTAAATCTTTATTGGTGACTATGGGAGTAAAAAATTAAATTGTTTGCTTTTTCAACTCGGGTAAAATGGGGAAATTTTTTCTATAGTTAGGCGAAAATAAGTGTTTTTTTTTTAAACCCGGGTTGGTTGGTTTTTTGGGGTAAAAATATTTTTCGGTTTCGGGGTCAGGACCCGCTTTTAAACTTCAGGGGTTAAAGGATAACCCTGTGTAGGGGATTGGCGTATTCCCTTTTCATATGATTGGGGTAATTAACCCTGTTGAAAGGGCTAGATCCCCTGTAGATCTAGTCGAGAATCCCCTATTTCTTTTTGTTTGTTTTTTTAAAAAAAAAAAAACCGGTTAAAGGATTAAAACCTCAGGTACATCTAGGCAAGGTAAACCTGTTTTTTTGATAGCTTTTTTAAAATCACGGATCCAAGGGGAATCTCTCTCATTAGTGCAAGGGAGCTTTTTTTTTGGATGTGGCACCCCGAAAAGGGTTCAAGAATTTTCCCCTCATGTAGATCAGTGCGTTTTGAACTTTCATTTGGTGTTTTTAAACCCGTGTTTAAACGGATTCTCTCTTATTAGGGTATTAAACCCCCGGGGCTCATGATTTCATTCATACGCTTTTTCAAGGATCCTTATTCATATGATTGCTTAAAAAATCCTGGTAAAAATGGCTAATCCCTATGTAATTTAGTGCATAACCCTTTTCATTTGTTTTTTTTTAAAAAACCCCCTTTTGTAAATGCATAGATAAATGGGGTAAAGAGGTTTCTCTCTCTTTTGGTCCCATAAATCCCCTTTAAACTTTGGGTTTCCCAAAACTAGGGGGCACCTACGAAAAAAAGGGAAAGGGAATTTGTAAAAGGGGAGGGGGGAAAAAAATAAATAGGGGGCGCATCTGTTTGATTGAAAATTACTGCCAAACCCATGAGAAAAGTTTTTTTACTCGGGGGCCAAGGGGGGAAAAAAAATTTGTGGGCAGTCAAGATTTGATCCGGGGGGATGGGGACAAGACGCTGCTTTACCACTAAACCAGGGAATTTAGTCTGCGGAGCGCGATCTAAATTCAATTTGGGTTTCCATTAAAAAAATTTATGATTCTTATAAAAGTGTCTTTTTGTTTTTTTTACTAAAAAAGGGAAATAAGAGAGAATAAAGTTTAAAAAAATAATTTCCAAAAATTATTTTATCTTGATTTTTTTTTAACACAATGCAATTTTTCTTGCATATTATTTAAAAACTCAATAGTTTTTTACATGAAAAAAAATTAAGAGCTTTTTTTTTAAATTTTTTTTATATAAATGATAGTTTTTCCCATTTTAATTTTTCGTAATTTTTATACAAATATAATATTTTAGAAAATGAAACGTAAATTAAAAAAAAAAAACTAGTTTCAAAGATAAAAATTTTTCATTTTTTTTTAAAGAGAATACTGAAAAACTAAAAATTTTCAAAAAAATTATTTAAATTTAAAAAAAAACAAAAAAAAAATTTAGGTACCCTTTTTTTGCGCATAGTGAATCTATTAAACAAAAAAAAAAAAAAACCTTTTAAATAGTAATGCATGAAGATAATCAAAACATTTATTTTACATTGTTAGTTTAAGAAACTTTTTTTTCATTATCCCTTTGTTCTTTTGTAAAGTTTTTAAAAAATTTTTTACGGTTTTAAATTGAGTAAGGATCGAAGACATTTTCCCAAAAATTTAAAAAATTTGTTTTTTAAAAAATTTTGTAAAGTTTATTAACTATTTTTTCATTGAAAACTAAATTAAAAAAATAATTATAAACTTTTTTTAAATTTTAATTTTTTATTTTTTTATTAATACCATTTAAAAAAAAAATTTTTTTTATTTTAAAAAGAAAAAGTTAAAATGCCTTTTTTTTTTAAAAATATTTTTTTAAACACAATATTTTTCAAAATTTAAAATTAAAAAATTTTAATTTAAGGTACTTTTTTTTAATTTTTTTTTAATAAAAAAATTTTATTTAAAAATTTATTACCAATTTTTTCATTCTTTATATTTCTTATAAAAAAACTCTTTTAATAAAATATTTTGACTGTAATTTTAAAAAAACTTTTTAAAATTTTTTGCTCTTATTTTCTTTTTTTAATTTTAATAAATTTCACACGTTACTGCAACATAATAAGGGGGGGGGGGGGGGGGGGGGGGGGGCTTTTGTCGAATCATCGCGTTTTTTTGGGGCTTCCAACTCGAAATCCCCTTCAGTTTTTCCTCACCCGCCCCCTTCTAATAAACCCCCCAACCCCCCCCCCCCCCCCCTACTTGGGGACGTTTTTGAAGAGGGGGAGGTGTGTGTGGAGGGGTGGGTAGGGCCCCCATTCCAAACCCGTTTCCGTAGATGGCGCTCAATCTGTCATGCCACGCCAATATTTGAAGTCGCCAACTTTTCGTGCCGAGTATTGAAGGCTTATGCGCTGCGCTAGTGAAACCAACTTTTCCCCTTCCTGCGGGGGGATAAGACACGCGCTTAAAAAGCTCTTCGCATTCATTGGTGAAAAACCCTATTTTTGGAATGTGTAAAAAAAAAAAAGCTTCGCCCCCAAGATTATCTTAAAGTTACGTACTATTCTTTTGGTGAAAAAAACCCTATGTTTTTGAACTTCAAGAAAAAAGTTAGCCAAAATTTGTAGTTTTTAAAGCTCTAAATACAAAATACAGAAGAAAAACCCTATATTTTTGAAAATGTGTGACAAAAAAATTTTAAAAATAAGAAAAAATCTTAAAACTGCCTTTACTTCTTCATACCGGGGGGAAAAAAACCCCATGTTGTGAACTGGCAAAAAAAAAAATTTACTGGGGAAAAAAGCAGTTTAAAAAAACACCATTTTTACCAGGTGAAAAACCTTTTTTACGAAAATTGTAACAAAAAAAATTTTTTGGAAAGATGTCTTAAAACAACTATCTCGTATTATACAGGGGAAAAAAAAACCTATGCTTGGATTTGTCAAAAAACAAAATTTAAAACATGATGCGGTGTAAAGCCGTTTTTTTCCCAATGCCATTGAATAAATTTCCGAAAATAAGGGGGTACCCCCCAAAAAATTCCACAGGATAAAAAAACTGTATTCTTTTGATGTCCACAAAAATCAGATGAATTTACATTCAAAACCCTTGTTTCATGCAGCATTGAATGCTATACAACTGAAAAACATGATTTTTTTAAGGTGCTGTTTTAAATAGGGGTAAAGGTAGAAATCTGTACGGGGGCCCCCCTTGGCGAAACTTTCCAAAATGCGCCAAAAGTCTGTATTTTTCGACTTTTTTAAAAAAAGGGGTTGCCGGAAAACGTAATCGGTGCGAAGTCAAAAAAATTTGAATCATCAGTCAAAAAGTCAGACAGGTTCCCCAAAAAAAAATTATTTATTCCCAAAACCCAAAAAATCACCCCAAAAAGCGGGTAAGTATTTATCTGATCCAGAACATTATTCAATACAACTCAAAAAAACCAAAAGGAAATTGGGACCTAACCACATTAGTTTGGGAAGGGGGGGGGGGGGGGGGGTTTCCCATATTTTATTCCGGCTTGTGTGCTTGACAAAAACCCCCTTATAACCCTTTCCCCGTCCAAGTAAAGACAGACACAGAAAAAATTTTTACTGTCACAGGAAAGGAAGTACACCCAGGGCAAAGGGGGGAAATCAAAACCCGCACCTTTCGGGCGCGCAGACTGCTAGCTTAATGGTCCAAACCACTCGGCCACCCACCCCCTCAGAAAAATTGGGGTTTTTTTAAAACTGAAATTTTGTGATTATTTTTGGCTGTGATTAGAAAGGGGTTCTTGTTTCGGTGTCGCCCCCCCCAAACCCCAAAACCAAAGGTAAGGGGGCTGTTTTGGGGCAGCTTGAGTTATAGTTTTTGTAATTTTTTTTTATTAAAAACTTGTGTTTAGAATCTTGGTTTTTCTCAAAAGTTTCTATGCATTTTATAAACTTTTATCTGGGCCCTATTTGTTGCTGTTCGTCTCGGGCGTTTAAACATGCCTAGAAATTTTTTTTGGGTTAAATCAAACATATTCTGGGGCCTGATATTCAAAAAAAGAAAAATGGTATGAAAAGGGAAAATTTTTTTTGAAAAACGGATAATCAGCAACGCTTCGCATAATAGGATTTCTACTGATACAATAATTTTTTTAAAGTTTTTTTTAAATGTCCTGTTTTAAAAGGTACTTTTAAAATTTTTTTTAAGCTTAAATCTTAACCAAAATAAAATGTAGTCGTATTGTGCTTTTTAAAGCACAGTAACATTATTATACTATAATTTTTTTTCCTTTTTGTCCTGTTTTAAAAGGTTGTTTCCCAAATTTTTTTTTAAAAAAATATCCCTGTCCCCTAAAACCTAAAAGCGTCCCTTTTAGGGCCCCTTTTTTTGTAGAGGGGGTTTGCAAAAAAAATTTGTTGTCTAGAGAGAGTAGTGGAGGGCAAAGGGTTTTAATCACTTCTACGGGTTAATGCTCTCACTTTTAAAATATACTTTTTTAAAAAGATCATCTTTGGGCTTGTAAAATTTAGAAAATTTTTAAAAGTAGTTTTTAAGGAGACGCTTTTTAATTTGTAGGGGATGCCCCAAAAGGTTCCTTTTCCCGGTTTCTGGTTTATGAAAATTTTTCCTTTGTACAATTTAAAACTTTTTTCTTGTTTCTGTAAACCCATAGGGTTTTTGTGCTTTAATAAATGTTTGAATAGCTTTTGTTACCCTCTTGGTCTGTGGGTCACCCCCTTATAGCCCTTTAAAATTAGAATCTTTCCTGTTTTCCCCCTACCCCCCCTGTTTTTTTCAGGAAACGGATGGGGGGGGGGGGGGTGCTTTTTTTTTTCCTCCCCCCCCTATTTTGGTCTGTAAGCAGTTGCGTTTTAAAACCTCACAGAAAAGCCTAAAGGGCAAAGTAGGTTTAGAACACAATGCTCACGTCGTTTTTTGGGAAAAGCCACCAATGTGATGGGGGTTTCCCCCCAAAGCTTTCTTTAAAATCATAAGAACTATAGTTGGGCATAATGACTCATTTATGAATTTTAATAACTAATTGAAAACTAGGAAATGTTTTAATGACTTTGAACTAGAAAATAAACTTTGGAAGTTTTCTGTGTACTATATGTGAAAGAAATAACTATAATTAGCATGAAAAATTTTTGGGCATACATATAAAATTTTTTTTAAAAATTTGGTTTTTTTTTTGCATTTTTTTGTAAAAAACTTCAATGAGGCTGGGAAAAAAAAAATTTCGACTGATTAAGAAAAAAAATTTTTTCACCAAGGGAAAAACTGAAAACTTTTGTTTTAGATATATGGGCATTTAAATACCATTTTTTTTTAAATTTAGGTAAAAAAAAATTTGTAAAAATTTAAATTTTTTTAAAAATCCTTTAAATATTTGAAAAAAAGGTTTTTAAAAGGGGTTTCTAAAATTACAAAAAAATTTTCAGCAAGGCTCATTTGTTTTTTTAAAAAAAAATTTAGGGAGGGAAATTTTAAAAAAAAAAAAACGGTTTCAAAAAAATGGGTTTTTGAAAGGCTTTTATAAAAAATAACTCTTTTTTCCAAATGAAACCGGGTCACGAAAAAAACCGGGTTAGCCCAAAAAACGGTTTTCGGTTTTCTATCCCTAGATCATTTTTGGAGGGTTTTAAGGAAAGGAAGGAAAAGAACGGCCCGTAAAGGAAATTCAAAGTTTTTCCGGTCTTTTTTGGTTAAAACCCCAGTTTAATAAAAATTGATTTTTTTCCTCCTTATACTCCACAAAACCATTTTTATTTATAAAAAAAAATTCTTTTATTTGGGGAAAAAATTAAACCTTAACCATGGGGTTGTGGGGAAAATAATAAAGCTACGCAGCTCATTTTATTTTTTTTTTTTTTTAATTTTTGGGCTTATTGGGGGAAGTTTTAAAAAAAAAAATCCCGGCTAAAAACTAAAAATTGAGTTTTCTGCAATACAGTTTTAAATGATTGAAGCCCTCCTGTAGCTCCTTTCCGTCCCCTCTCTTCCCCATTTTAAAGAAATGGGGCAGTGAATTTCCCAAAAACCCAGGGAAAAAGTTAGGGAAGAAAAAATACCAAAATTAAAAATTTTTAAAAAGCAAAAATTTTTATGGGGGAATTTTTTTAAGATATGTTTATTTCTTTTAAAAAACCCAAATAAAATGTAATTTTTAGCTTAAAATGGTGTTATTTTTGAGCCCTAAACAAAAATTTTTTAACATTCGGACGGGGAAGGAAAGGAATTTTCTGCATATTTTTCTTCCAAAAAAAATCTTTTAGAGTTTTTTTGTTTTAAAAATTTCCCGTTTTGCAATTATTAAAAACCAGTCATTGTATAATAAAAAAAATTTTAAAAGGGAAATTTTAAATTTTTTTTTAAAATTTTTATGCCCAAGGGACAAAAAATTTAAAATTAATGGTAGAATTGCCCAAAAAACCCTAAAACAAAAAAGTTTTAAAAAAAAATAAAAAATCTTTTTAGTAGTCTAAAAGAACAGTCTGATTTTCAACATTTTTTTATGGTTTTTTAAAGATTATTAAAAAGGCCCCAAAAAAAACGACCTATTTCTTCTTTTTTTTTAGGTATATTCCCTAGACATAAGTTTAAAGTTTTATCTTGGGGTATTTTTTTTCTTACCAGTCATACAGATTTTTTACCCTAATTAAAATAAAATTTCATTTTTTAAAAAAATTGTATATGTATAAAAAATTTTACATGCTTTTTTATATTTTTTTTTCCCAACATATAGAAAAAAATACTTCCCAATTTGTTTGCTGTACATTTTTCCCAAAAAAAAAAAGGTGCTCGAACGTTTTTTCCTTAAAAGTATTTTATTAAATAAAAATTTATACAAAAACTTTGTAGAAAAGTATTTTTTTTTTAAAAATTAATACCATTTTTAAATATGACAAAAAACCCTTTGGGGGATATAAAACCAAACCCATAATTTTTAAATTTTAAATTACTTTGGGGGTTTTTGGATTTAGATTTTCTAAAATTTTTCGCTACCCCTCTTGCACGTTTTGTGTTTCTAAAAATCGACCAATTGGGCTTACAAAAAAAACCAAAACGGTTAAAATGAAGGGGAAATTTTTGTTTTCTTTCTCTTTTGGCATTTTTTAGGGTTTTGTTTCCCCCAATTTTCCCAATTTAGCACTAGCCCGAAAAGCAGAGCTGTTTTCTGGTCCTTTTCGAAATAAAGGCTTCTTGTGAGAGTACCTTTGTTTCTGTTTTTTAAATTTTTATGCCTTTCTTTTCCTTTTGATTTGGGCTGTTCAAATCACCAGGCTTTAAAAGGTTCTTTGAGAAAGTCTTGTTTCAACGCTGAAAATAACCACCCACTTTTTTGGGTCCAGCCATGTTTTTGAGCTGTAGTGGCCCCAGTTTGTCGATGGGTTTGGCTCGTATTTTTCGGGGGTCAGGGCATGGGACACACCCCTTCTGTTGTTTGCTGCTTCTGGCAGACATTTTTCCCACCGCCCTGCTTGCTCTCCGGAAAAACCTGCTTTTTTTTTTCGACTTTTTCTCGCTTGGAATACGGCACAGAGTTCTGAATAGCTTTTGATCCCCATGTCCCCCAGACCGGGGTTGACTGAGGGATTTTCTTTGCTTTTTTGGGGGACGAGGAACGCGATTCCGGGGATCCTTTCCGTCATGTCGGGGGCAGTAGTATTTAAATGCTTTCTGTCGATAAAGGACTTATGCAGAAAAATGTCTTTTAGGCTCAACTTTAGAATCGATTTCTTCGTGGGGAACGGGCAATTTTAAATAATGGCCTTGTTTGGCGGATTTTTTACATTTCCCATTTTTTTAGGGGTTTTTTATGGGAGAGTTCTTTTACGTTCTTTAAAATTGGTTTTCCTTTTTAGGTTTTTTTTACACTTTCTTTGCACATGGATTGTTTATTTTTTTCCCATCTTCCTTTTAAAGGGATTTTTTTAGGGGGAGTTTCCCTTTTACGTTTTTTTAAAATTGGTGTGCATTAGAACTTTTCACACTATCCCCAAATTTTGTGATAAAATTTAAGAGCTATCAGATTGATTTAAATTGTTTTGGGCAATTTACTTTTTTCCGGGTAAATAGCCCCACATCACTGTCCCCAAAAGGGTGGAATTTCTGAATGGGGCTAAATTCCTCAGATAGGTTTTTTTTTAAAAGCTTGGGTCCTTTGAGTTGATATCAAAATGTTTCTTAACTTCTTTTCCCAGAACTGTTACAGCAGACATAGAATACGGGAAATGAATCAAAGTCGTCCAACTCTCCTTCTGTTGAATTGGGGCGGGTTTTTGTTTTTCATGGGAGTTTTGGTGCATAAAGTCATGCTTGTAGATTTTTGTTTTTCCAGAGAAATCCACGTCTCATTGGGGTGTTCTTTTGCATTCGGGAAATTTTTTTTTGTTTTTGGCTCGGGTTTTTTCAAGACATCATGTTTAAATTTCTCGATTTTTGTCTTAAAAGGGTCGTTTTGCGTTTCGGTTTCCCGGGTGGTATTCTCGGTGAAACCGGCTTTTGGCTCGTCCTGGTTTTTCAGCAATTTTTTAGCAGGATGCCATCGATGACGCCCCGATCCTCCTTTGGGGTAGTCCCCAGCTTTTTTGCTTGGGGGAAAACTTTTTTCCCAAATCCTGGGAAAAATAGTCGTCTTCTGGAATTTTCCCAAAGGCGTCGGGTGATTTCCGATAGCCAAATCCCCAATCGATGAGGGGCGAAAGTTACCGGGGGTTCTGGGAGGGGTTTTTTAAATATTTCCCAAATTGTTGCGGTGGGGGGGGCCCGAATTTTGGGCTTTGAAAAACCCCCGGCTGGATTTGAAAAACTTGGGCTCTAATTCGGCCCTCCGGGGGGGCCCTTTTATCAGTCCTGTACGATTGTTTGTCCCGGGCCAGGGGGTTCATTTGGGGCCCAAGGGTCATTGCTTGATTGCTTTCTTTCCCCAAAATACTTGTTGATAAAAATTCGAGCCCCCTTGGATGTTTCAATTTAACCTTTTTTCTTGATGTCTAAAAAAAATAATGAATTTTAAATGCAAATTTTTTGGATTTTTTTATAGTACTTTTTTAAGAAATTTTAGTTTATTTTTTATAATTTTAAAAAGTCCCCTTTAAAAAACATGTTTACCCTGTAAATATATTTTGCTATTTATTGAAAAAAATAATATCCACGCGAAATTAAAAAAAAGCCTTATAAAAATGCTATGTTCGTTTCCAAAAATGAAATTCCGCAAACCCCTCCTTAAAAGAGATTTCTCTACTTCCACTTATAATAAAATTTTAAAACTTTTTTTTCTCTGATTATATTTTAAAATTCAGCCCAAAACCGGGGTCCTAGCCAACCTGCATCCCGGGTTGCAGTTATTTTTAATAAAATTTTGATTGAAGTATCATAATTTTAAACCCTTTTTAGACTGAAAATTTTTAATATTACAAAAATTTCTAGCTAAATTATGATTTGGGAAATTTAAATTTTGTACTAAAAAAATAGATTTTAAAAAATTTTAAACTAATAAGGTTAGGTTTTAAATTTAAATGTTTTCTGTTTTTTCAATGTATTGGTAAATATTCCAGGGGGTATTGCAAGTTTCCTGGCAAAAAAAATACAGTTAAAAAAAGGGGCTTTTTTTGAAGGACGTAGGTTTCCCACTTCCCTTTAGAAAAATTTCACGGGATAAAATATTACCCGCAATATACCTGTGTTTACTTTTTAAAGAATTTAGGGGGCCTTTTTCTTTTTTGGGAAAAATGTCAATTTTAATAAAAAATATTTGCGGGCACGAATTTTAACCCTTGTTCCCTCCTTGGGATCTTTTATGTATCATCCGCCAAAATTTTGGAAAAAAATTTCATAGTTTCCATTAAGTTTGAATAAGATTTTTTTAAAAGTAACCCACACCTGAAATTTCATTTTTTGGGGCCCTCCTCTTTTGGGTTTTGATCAGCTTCTTGGGCGCTGTTCTTTTTTGCCCTTTGGGCCCTCTGCTGTCGGCGTACTTGAGGTAAAACCCCGACTGCGAAGGAAAGTAGGGCCAGGGCCAAACAACCCCCCGGGGCAGACCCATACCAACATATTGGGGCCCTTTTTAAATTTTTTTGAACCATTGTTTTCTAGATTGTCAAATCCTGGAAAGGAAATGCCCAAACAAATTTCGTAACTTGAAAAAGTTAGTGCAATTTATTTCCTCCATTAAGTCTTTTTAGCCTACTTTTTTTTTTTTTAATTCGAAAAAAAAAAAATAAAGAATAAAAAGCAGGTTTTGACGTGCTGACGTAGTCCGGCCCGTCTGTTCGTATTTTTCCCCCTTTCCAAAAACGGTTCTATCGTCGGCAATTTAAGATTTTAATTAAATTTTTTGAATTTTCAAATAAAAAAAAGCAGACCCCAATTTAAAAGATAAAAAATTTAAATTTTCAAAAAAAATTAAAGAATATTTTTTGATTTTTGGCTTTTAGAAGATTAAATTATAACTGAATGCCCGGTTTTTTGGGGAAAATTTTTTTCTAATGGGGTTTAAATCTGGCCCTTTGAAAACAGTTTTTTAGAGACATTTACTGTTAAAAACCCATTTTTATTCCCTAAGAAAATCGGGAATTATAAATAAAAGGAAAGTAGGCTATTTTAGTTCTTTTTTGGAAAATTGTTATTTTCTCCAATCCTTTCAAAAGGAAACCCTTTTAAAAATGTTTTCATTGGTACCACAAAAATATCGTAGGGTCACCCCTTTTTATGCGAACACGGTATCGAAAAATTTACAATGTATTTTTGAGTTATCACCATATTTTTGGGGCAGCTAGGGAAAGGAAAAAACTATGGAATTTATTTTCGGGGCTGAAAGGTAGAGAGGTATGGTATAAATTCCCAAATGGTTGGGTTCAAAAATATTTATGGGATGAGAATAAAATACAATTAATTTTTAAAATTATAAATACAGAATTTTTGGGTTTTGGCGGCGGGCATCTGATTATTTTAAATTTACAAAAAAAAAATATAAAATTTGCTACAACCCTTTGGGGGCTGCCATTTTACAAATTTTAAAGGGTGGGTACTTAAAATGACCTTAGAAAAAAATTTCAACAAACATTTACCATTTAAACTTTGAAAAACATTCACTGTAAATGGGCAAAAGTTAACATTAAAAAATTTTTAAAAAAAACCCATTTAACTTTTCATTGTAAAGGTAAAAACCCAAAAAAAACCTTTATCTAAATTTAAAAAGGGACTTTCCCGCCTTTTTTTTAGAATTTTTAATTTAAATTTGTAAGTTGTTAACTAAAAATTTAAAATTTTACTAAAAAGATAAAAATTAAAGTTGGGTTTTATTTTAAATTTTATACAAAATTTAAATACATAAAAAACCCTCCTGTAATAAGGAAAAAAACAAACGTAAAAATGTCTCAAACCCGGTACCCCCCCACTCTGATAGCGACGCATTTTTTTCGAAAGGGGGAGAAAATGGGGGATCCTGCAGAAGAGGGCAATCATGGGCCCAAGGTTGTTGGAGGACAACGGCCCATCCTGCGGAAATTTTCCAAAGAACTAGAACATCAAAGAACGATTATTTTCCCCAAAAAAAATTTTTTTTTTTTGTGTAGTAAATGAAATTCGTACTAAAAGGGGGGTTTAAAATTTTTTTTTCCCCTTTTAAAAATTTGGTTAAATTTTTTGTATGCTTTTTCCCCAAATTTTTTTGAATAACTTAAATTTCCCCCAAAATAGTATTTAAAATTCTAAATTTTTATAATGTTACTTTAAAAAAAAAAAACAATGGAAAAGTTTTTTCGAAAATAAGTTTTTTTTTTTGTGTAGGGAATTTTACCTTTAGTACTAAAAGGGGCCCTTTTTTATTCCTTGTTAAAAAATTTTGGGTTTAAATTTTTTTGTATGCCCTTTTTACCAAATTTTTTTGAATAAATTACTCCAAAAAATAAATAGTTTAAAATTCTAATTTTTATAACGTTACTCTTTAAAAAAATTTTTTTTTTGTGTAGTAATAAACCCCTAGTAATAAAAGGGTCTTGTCTATTACTGTAAAAATTTGGGGGAAAGGTTTTTTCCCTTTATTGAGTAAAAATTAGCCCAAAATTTTCCCAAAAATGTGAATAAACTTCTGATTTTTTGTTATGTTACACAAAACATTTTTTCCCCGGTTTTTTATAAAATAGCCACTTTTTTTGCTACTCGGGTTTATGATTTTTAAAAATCTTAGGTTTTTCCGTAAAAAGGGATCATTTATTTTAAACCTTTACATCAATAGTTTTTCTTTTATTTCCAAATTGCATGGTTTTTTTTTGGGCCCGAAATAGTTTCCGTAGACCATATTTAAAATGTATATACTTTTTTTTTTTTTGTGGGAAAAATTTTTAATTAAAAAAAAAATTTTTTGCCTCGTGTTGTTTCAAATTATGGGGCTATTTTCATTTTACCTATGCTTGTTGTGTTATAGATTTCGTGGTTTCAAATTTTTTCCCCGGGGTACCGGGTTTTGGGTATATTCAACAAACCAAACAATTCTTTTAATGGATAGATTTGAAAATTTAAAAAAATGTCTAAAATTGGAGTCCCCTGGGGTATTGACTTTGAAAACGTAACCCGCCCCAGAAAATAGTAAACACCAAAAAAAAAAAAAACGTGTATTCAAACCACAAGTATTTTGTAAAAAATTTCAAAATTAAAATTGCGTGGTTTTTTAATACAGAAGGGTGTTTTGATATATAGATATAAAAAACACAAATTTGTGCATATCTAAAGGGGTGATAGGGAAAGGGAAAATGTTTAAAATTTTATTTCTTTTTTTTTTAAAAACGTGGGGCATAAAATTTTTAATTTTCATTTTAAAGGGGCATAAAGTATATTTTTAAGGGTTTTTAGTACCCGCTATTTTTTAAAATTTAAACATTTAAAAAGGGAATTGCTAAACTACATTTTTAGCCCAAAACATGCGTGCTGCGCCTTAAACACAATTTCTTTTGCAAACCGATGCATTTTATTTAAGGCCAGTACAATTTTTTTGGGATCGTTTTAATAAAAACGGTAATAATGGAGAAAAAGCATGTTTTTGTATCAAAATTTTAAAACAATTTTTTTTGTGGTGGGGTTTTCCCGTTAAAAAAATTTTTTGCTTGGTTTTACCCCAAAATATTGGTTTTTATTTTCTCAACGGCCCGTTTAGTGAAATGTTTCACCTTTTTTTTTCCGGGGTTTGGTTGAACCCTTTTTCTGGATTTTTGGAAAAACAAACCCGAGAAAAAGGTTCAAAACCCAAACACCGAAAAAAAGGGGAAAAAATTTCACCACAAAAGCCGTTGCAGCTACTAGGGAAACCCAAAACATGGTAAACCAAGCCAAAATTTTTTTAACAGTGTAATTACGGCGAATGGGCGAAATCTTCCTTTTAAAGCCCCCGTCTTGATTGCAATGGGAAGCCAAAAGCGATTTTTACCATGCGGTTTACCAGCCTAAAGAAATTTGGGGAAGCATGTCGTCCAAAAAGCGGGAAAGTTACAGGACTCTGCCTAAGTTAGTAGGTCTGTTAAATTTTTTCGAAAAAAAATATATTAACAGAAAAATAATAATTTTTTTTTTTTAAAAAAAAACTGTAAAAAAAATGCTGTTTAAAGTAAAAAAAAAAATTTTTGTTTTTAAAAGCTTTAAAAATTACTAGACGGGAACCGAACGAGCATTTTAACAGTTTAGGGAAAAATCTTTGTATTAAATATTATAGCTGTTTGGGAGAGGGTTTTTGGGCTGGAGATTTAAAGGGGCCCATATTTTGCACTAAAATTGGGCAGTTTAAATTTTTCAGGGTTGGGATTGTGGATGGGCCCCTTGAAGGGGAGAATTCTTTTGGTAGGACCTTTTTTTTTTTCTTTACCTTTGTATTTTTAAAAAAAGCTTTTACGTTAAAAATTTTTCAAAATTTTTCGTAAAAAAATAAAAAGGGTATCTCCCGTAATTTGTACGGTATTCTTGGTCACCAAACTGACATTTTTTTTTTTTTAAAAAAAAAAACACTTTTTTTTTCAAATGGGAGAAATTTAAATCTACCCGTAAGGGAAAGTCTTGTTGGGGGTCCTCGAACCCGTCCCCAACACAGGTCCACCTCCCATCGACCCGAGTCAAGGTCCTCCCCCCCTTTTTTTTCGTCCGGGACTGGGAGGCGGCCGCTTTGCGGTGGGGAAAACCCCGCTTCTTCTTCCTGCGACCTTTTTAAAAAAAGGGGTTTAATTTTCTTTATATTTAAGCAATTTTAATTCAGTACAAAAATAAATTTTTCACCCCTGTTTAAAAAAGTTTGGGACTTGGTTTCACTAAAAAAAATGATTCGCAAAAGGCTCCCGTGGTGAAAAGGTTTTTACCCTATTTTTGGGATTTTGGTTGAACAATTCTCAGGGTTTTTTTTTCCAAAATCTGGAAAAAAAAAGGTTCCCCAAACCCAAAACCGGGAAAAAGGGAAAAAACCCAAACTCAAAAATTTTAACAATGTAATAATTAGTAATTTTTTGATTTTTAAAAAGGATCATACCCTTTGGTCAAAACCTGGGGACCCTTTCATTTTTAAAGGGAGGGAAACTTATTAAATTTGACATTTTGACCCTCTTTTTTAAATTTATGTGCTGGCAGTAAAAAGTAAAATAAACCCAAAATTTTAAGGAACCTGGACAAAATTACTAGGAAATTTCCCCAGAATGAGGGGCTTCAATCCTTTTTTTCCCCAAAGGGGTTTGGGTGGCGATGAAATTTTTATTTTTTTGAAAAGTAGCCTCGAAACCATACTGCCGCCAAAAAAAATAGGGTTTTTTTTAATTAAAAGGTTTTAAAAAGGTTGCACTTTTGGGGGGGGGGGGGGACTTTTTGGGTTGGGGTAAAAGGGAAAAAAAAATCCAAAAACTATAACTGTCGTGAATTCTTTTGGAAAATTTTTTTAAATTTTGGAGAACTTTTCTTTCATTTTTAACATTTGATTCACAAAACCCTTTCGTAAAAAAGACAAAACAGCATTTAAAAAAGTTTTGACATCTAAATCGGAGTATAAAAGGGCCCTTATAATTAAAAGAGGAAAAAAAAAGTGTATGGGGGGGGGGTTTAAAATGTAAAAAAATAGTGGGTTT